>WJFF01000015.1:93294-111633 GCA_011800825.1 Fonsecaea pugnacius | reverse complement strand
TGAATGTGATTTTCAAAATTATGCGAGACGCGTCTCGGCGTCTAAGAACGCGTAAAGTGGTGGTGGTGGTTTATCGGTATGACGTCGCTCCATGTGATGCGAGACAAATACTTTTCATCAATGGCTATGGCCGTACGATACAATGACAGTTGTCTCTCAGTTACAACGTGGAAAAAAATAATGAAATTGTCGCTATTGGTCTGAAATGGATGCCACTGTCTCTAGTTGAGTTGCTTTAGGTCTATCTTAGGATACCTAGGTAGACACCGCGCACGATGAGAGAGATATTGCTGATAGCAACATGTCTGGCTGGACATGCATTGGCGACCTCTCTCCCAATTTCACCAGCGAATAGCAAGAGCCCGTCTCGTCTTAGACGGCATTCGTTGACTGTGTCTCCCAGAGACATGCTACACGGTGTGTTCCCGCCGATACCTCTGTCTGACTCTCGCAGGAACGACTATTCTCCGTCGACTGATACTCAAATTGAGCTCTTGGATGACTCGCTCATTAGGCGGTTGCATGCCTGGCGCTTCTGAATCCCCAATCGATGCCTTGACTGCCTCGCCGAGCTTCTCAGCTTCTGATATCCCCTCTAGTATCTGTGGAGACCTCCGTATCCGTCTCATTAGTGGCCGCATATAGTTTACTGTCATGGCCTTCATTTCGTTCATCCAGACGGCGTAGTGGCGAAACAGTGTCATGAGAACATCGTAGAGGCTATTGATGGCTTCCTGAACATCGATATCAACGTCTTCAATACCCAACAACTGCAGAAAGGGGTGATAGACATAGGAATCAAAGACGTGAGTCAGATCTTCCAACATCGTCTGCTCTGTCCGGCAGGGTAATGCTGTGTACCTGCACCGGGATCAGCATCTCTACTTCCGGATTCATAAGGGTACGCACCATGTAAGGAGTACCGCCCGTTGTCGATATATACACCAAAGATCTCGCTCCGACGGGTCAGCTGTGAATGGAGCCCGCGTCCTAACAAAGTCGATGTTGTTGACCTGTTCGGTGACATTGAGAACTGACTGCTGAAGCTGTACCGACATGAACTGGACCTGGGCAAGTATCTTCTGCTTGTTACAGGCGACATAGACCCCAGGATGATCACCATCGACAGGCACCAATAACAACCCGAGTTCAGCTGTTGCCTGTGCAAGACTCTCGAACGCTCCCCTGCATGTCAGTGGGAGATCAGCACTGGCAACGTGCTCGAGGAACAGATCTAGCGTCGGAAACTCCAATGTTTCGGCGGAGCGAAGACTGGGTCGCAGCGGAGTGGTGTGGGCAGTTGAAGTCGAATCGTGTGAGATAGGAGTGTCATCGTGGTCTGTAGCGTTTGAACCCGGCGAGGAGAAATGCTCACTGATCCCAGAACTCGAGACGATGTCGCCTGTCATGTCAAAGTTGATGTCCGGATACCGGTCAAACAGTGCAGAGAGGTCAGTCTCTGTAGCTTCAGCAGAATCGGCCATGGTCGAGCGAGAATCTCTATCGATCACGACTGGAATGTATGAGGTCTAGATGAGGCGATCTTAGACTCGGAATGGAGGACAACAAGAGGCAGTCTTCAAGGGAAGCAACGATCAGATCGATAAGGGACAAAGGCAAGTACATTTCACACCGAGATAGAAGCAGCAGAAGCAGCAAGGCAAGAACAAGTGGTATATGGAGTCGTCATTGTCGTCTTGGTGTCTTATCGTATTCACTGACTACCTCACCCATAGAAGACTTCATCTTCATATACTGGTTTCACATGTCATGAATTTACCAACAGTTCCCATCGCAGGTCATGGACTGGACCAGCTGCTTCTGGGGAAAGTTGTCGGCCTGGCAAACCGCCTGATGAGATGCGAAGACATGACGCCGACACATTTCGGAGGCGGAATGCTGTTGCTCTTCGCGCACTGACTGATTGGCACTTCACTGAAACAGATGTGACAACTCAAAGTTGGGCGATTGTGAGACAGAGATAAGCATTCAACACATATATTACACTGGCAGGGTCGTCGAACGGGATAGCTCTCAATGGCGAGTATCACAAGGAGCGCACTCTGCATCCATCAGGGGCCCCAAAGCAGATGACTAGAGCCCTCTGAATGACCAGCCTTGTCTCTGAGCATCATCCAACGCCGAACTGTAGGCGCTGGATCCCCAAGTCCCAGGCATGACACCTGGTGCGACGTGAGGCGCGTCCACATCCTTTGGTTCAGTTGCTTCCTCGCCCTGATTTGCTGTGGAACTGTCATCTTGTTGGGGACTTGCCTCCGAAGTGGTGGTGTCCGGAGAGCTGTTCTCAAATTTGAACCCTGGCGGCGGTTTGATATCGTCATCATCGCCAGGAAGCTGCGTGTCAACGATGTTGTTCCCTATGCGTTGGAGTGATTTGCCAATGATCGTTTGCACCCACTGGTAGAAAAAATACGACGCAGAGAGGATTCCCATCACCACCACAATCCAGCTGATGTTGACAGCGCGGTCCCGACCAGTAGCAGATCTCCCAGATACCCTGCCGGTGACAAAGCCAGTGTTTCTAAGATTCCACCATTGGAAGGGGTTGAGGATCATGGTTCTCAAGAAGCTAAGCACGCCCATTGAGACCAGCCCTTTTATAAAATGCTGAGCCCAGCCTGACAGGCTTCCTTTCGAGTCATTGACGTCGACCGCCTGCCAGACATCCTCGTGGCCCACGATCGTCTCGTAGGGGTCGGTGTACAGATTGAGGATCGGATCTGCAATAAACCCGAGAAGAAACACAAACAGTAGCATGACCAGTGCCGTCAGAGCCCCCGAAGCTGTCTTGCTGCCGAGGTACTTCTGGACGGTGAGTCTGTTGAAGTTGAACTGATAGCCACATTCGTGGCATTTCCAGAGCGAGCCGGGCCGCACACCCTCTGTCCGGGACCGCCTCAGACACAGCTCGTGTATGTACCGCATGCCTCCTCTGCAATGACACGGCTTGATCAGCCGGCCGTATTCATCTTCATTTTTGTACTCAACGACGGGATGTTGAAAGGCTGGAGGGAGGCCGGGAGGGTAGAGAGTCACTGTGGCGGGCACTTCTTCGAGGCAGAGTCGACAGGTTCGTGTGGGATATGTCCACGACTGCGCGGGTGTCGGTGCGGGTGTATCTCCGTTCGAAGGAGCATGTTTCTGGGGATCTTCTGTGGAAGTCATGTTGTAAGTAGAGGTAGAGAGCGGTTATCCCGATCGCCAGCCAATGCCCCCGTGACAGAAACACGTTTAGACTCAGGGACTTGGCAGCACCATGATCTGATATCAGACGACAGTTCAGCCAAGGTGTACCTCGTACGGAGAAAATGCAAAGCGGAAAACTTGGAGGAGAGGGAAGAAGAAAGTTATCGATAGACTTCAGAGCCCTAGGGGCATCTCATAGGGCAGTGCTGGCTTTGAAGAGCTCAGCACTGCCTGTGCATGAAAGGAATGTATCAAAATAGCATGTATTAGCCCATGAGTGAAAATGAAGCCGGGATTGTGGCCAGGTGTGTTGTGCGGTTTTGATTTGTGCTCGGTATGATTATTGCTCCGCACAATTTCAAATGACAAGAAATTCCTCCGACTTTCTGCGTCATGACACATCAGCTTCCCCTAGATTCTATACCGAGTACTTGTAGGTACATTGCCTTGATTGCTCGACAAAATGTTCCGCAAAGTGTGTAGCAGGCTATGTTGACAACTCTCACATAAAGGACGTGCCACCATCATCAGCTGTCCAGTTCGCTCACCCTGACAAACATCCCCTTCTGCACGAACAATCCGTAGTTCGTGTTCTTCTTGATTGGATATATAGGGTCGACCAAGCTCCAGTCAAACCTCCGGATCATCTCGAAGAAGATCTTGTTCAGCTCCAATCTCGCAATATTCTCACCCATGCAGCGGAACCTGCCATTGCCAAAGACGAGATGGTGCGCCTCTTCCATGATGGCTAAACGCTCAGGAGATGCCTCGAGCCAGCGCTCGGGCCGGAAGATCTCGGCGTCTGCACCGTACACCTCTGTGTTATGGCGGTGCATATTCCAGGCGCAAAAGGCGACCTCGGTGCCAGGAGGAAGGTAGACGCCGTTGTGTGTATCACCTTGTGCACCGACAACTCGAGGGAGTAAGCCTGCTGCGGCCGGATGATGTCGCAGAGCTTCCTTGATGCAAGCTTGCAAGTACGGCAGTCTCAGTGCCTGAGAGTATGAGATGACCTTATCCAAGCCAATGTCTGTTGCCAGCACCTCCGCTTGGAGCTTGCGGTATACGTGTGGATTTGATAAGATTGAGAGGAAGCCAGTGCGAACGATGGTCGCCGTTGTGTCGGAGCCCGCCAGCAGCTGGAACAGCGACTCGTCCGAGATCTCCAGTTCTGACAAACCATGGGTTTTGAACGAAGTCACCATGTCATAGCGGCCCGCCTTCTCCCCAGAGAAACGGCCAGCAATGATCTGCCGAGCAACTCTGCAATGGTGTTAGTCTTCGCTGGGTGGTGGATTACTTCGCTCGCATAACCCACGCTTTAACCTTCCCTAGCCCGGTCTTCTCCTTCGGTGAAGGCACCAGGTTCGCTTGCACTGTTGGGATCCGCGCGATGGCTGACAGCAGCGGCACTGCCGAAAAGACATTCATGATGGGGAAATTGTCCTCCATGGACTTCACATATGTGTATTTGTCTGTGTCGTCCGAGACGAACCCGAATGCTTCGCCGAGGGACAGATATGTGATCACGTCCAGGGTGAAGTATTGTGCCAACTGGGCCCAGTCGAGCGGCTTGATATTCGATCCCACCGAGAGATATTTCCGTTTGACCAAGTACACGACGTCCATGACCACCTGATCAATACTGGGCTCACATTCCGGGTTATCCTTGCCTGAATACTGTCACTGTGCTTAGTGTCTTTGAACCATTGCCGAGTGATCCTCGTGCTTACCCCCGGAGACAGCTTTGCGCGCATGAGGGAGTGCTTCTCGTCATTGAGCTCGGTGAAAAGGTTCTCCCGCTCAGCGTCCATCTTGAACGCCTTGTACCAGGGGCCCCGTGAGTAGTCATTGATCCTGTGCGCATTTGCTTTGCGATACAGTTCCAGATCCGACGTCACCACCATGGACGGGCTAATCCGAGCAATGGATCCTGGACCGGCTCGTTAGAACCTGCCTCGTCCGCCCTACCGTTCCCGAGGGATAGAACCTATCTCATACCGTAACGATCGCATGCATGTTTCAAGGCAAGATGGCCTTGCCCCGAGACTGCGGCTTTGATCCACCACCAATCCGTGAAGCCAGCCAACGGCGGCCCAGGAATATGTCGTAGTTTGCTGTATGCGATTAGGGTTGAGACGACGGACCATGCCAGCCAGGTGACAGCGGAAAGGGCCAGGATCTTGGTAAAGCTGACCTGCAGCGCGCCAGTGACCTGCTCCAGCATCCTGGGGTATAAGCTCCACCTAGACTGCGATGAAGCTTTGAGAGTTCAAGTGGCCGTGTACAAGCACGGCCGTCGTGATGTGTAAAGTTCGAGGTGCAAATGGATGGAAGTTTGTTGATCCAGTAGAGAGAGGGGAAATCCTGTACCTTTACCGAGTAGATGGTGCGAATGCATGTGCCCTTTCGCAAGTCCAGATCCTGGCCGGCTGTTGGTGGAGGTATAGGCGCTGTCCGGGGTGTGCTCGGTCCATGGCTGGTTCGTAGGCTCGGTGCGTCCAAGTACCTAACAGATAGTCCATGCACCTTCGGTTACTTGCCATTCAAGTTCTATCACTGGTGTATCTCTCGTTCAAGGCAACCCTTACAAGTTGGAGAGACAGTGAACATCATTGTTGGTGACAACAAGGTGCGATCTGGATCGAATCCACCGACTCAGCAATATGCCTGCTCTCCACTCCCTCCCATGTTGTCGGCCACTCTATTTAGGCTGCTCCGGGAAAGGGCCCTGCCTGTGGCCCCAGCCCGATACCGTACCGTACCGCGGCCCTTGAATCTGTAGAAGAGGGGTTTGTTGTTGACTGACGAGAGTCGCGACGCCACCATGTACCCGGATCCCGCAGTCAAAAAGGAAAAGAGAAGATGTTCGGTAGATCTGCTCCGTCCATCCCCATGTCATCAGGAATCTCAGCAGAAAGATGGACATGGCTTCTTTGACAAACCCAGATGCCGGCGTCAGTCAACCAAGTTAAGAGAGCGACGAATTGGAGATAGACCATGGGGTTTGTCCAAGTTCTCAAAACTAATGATACCAGCAATACGATACCGAGGACTATAGCTTCCAGCAAACTCAGTCTTGACCCAGTTAGTTCGGTCGAGTATATATCAGTACAAGGTCGAGAACGGCCAGACATACCATGCATATAAAGAAGGCCAATATTTCATGCCCAACGACTCTGCCGAGCACGAGCGCATGGAAACCCAACACCGGGCAATGTTTCTTGCTGCTGGCGCCCAGCTCTTCTATGCGCCTGTCAAACAGCTCCACCATGTTTTGGACCTGGGCACGGGCGTTGGAACGTGGGCCATTGACGTCGCCGATGCGCACCCGGAGACTATCGTGATAGGTGTTGACCTGAGCCCTATCCAACCCACGGTCGCTCCACCCAATATCAAGTGGGAGATCGATGATGTCGAGGACAAGAGGACATGGCCTCTCAACCATTTTGATAAGTATCGCGGATTTCCCAAGGTACTTTCGGCAGGCTTTCAGGTAACATCCTACTCAGTATAAGTGTTGCCAGTTCCCGAGCACGCCTCGAATCTAATGCATGTTCTGCTTGTGTAGACACTGTAGGCCAGGGTTTTACCTTGAGATCCATGATCTAACCGCATACCTGCGGAGCGACCACGTTCCCATCAAACCAGACAACCCTGTCGACGAGTGGTGTCGTCTGATGCGACAAGGCATCACTGGCATGGGGCGACACCTTGACCTGAGCTTTGAGAAACTAGGAGACTTGATGAGAGAGGCTGGATTCGTCGACGTGGTAGCCAAACCGTTCAAGATCCCCATCGGTCGGTGGCCGTCCGATCCAAGTTTGAAGGAGGCGGAGATGCATCAACTATACGCAATGTTGGATGGTGTCGAAGCACTGACCCTTGCCGTCTTTACGTGCTACTTGGGCTGGGAGCCGGAACAAGTCCAGGTATTCCTTGCTGATGTGCGCAAAGAATTCAAGGCGACCAAGCGATATACCTATTGGCCAAGGTATGTGAAGGATCAAATTCCATCCGTGAGACTGACCTAGATTGCCACAGTGCCGTCATATAGGGCAAGAAGCCTATAGCCGCGTCCTCGATAGGGTCTGCGCTATGAGCGAGCCTAGGCCCCTGTTGTCGGATACAACGGTTGGATATCTTGTCTTGCCATGGTGAGTATTCCGGGGGCTGACCCAAGGTCCTTGATTGTAATTGGTGGTAGCGTCTCTCTTGCATCAGCAAACCGGTGCTTTGTGCAAGTATGCGGTCTCTGAAGGGTAATCGGGTACCTTCGCTCTTTTTCCAGAGAAATGAAGAAATGACCTGCTATGTACATATATGATGTATGTATGTAGAGAGATATTTGCTGGAAGCGCCAAGGCTGCGCAAGGCTGCATTTTACGACTCCATCTATCTACCAACAAACTCTTCAACAAGGCTGCTCTTTTTCCTTTTCTCTATAGCCAATCTTTTCCACTACGAGCTCGCTCCGCCAGAGCAGGTACTTAGAGAGTACGTGGCCACGAGTTTTGAATCTTCCTTCTGTGCTTTCAGCCATTGTGATCATCCACCCGTTGCCTGTACCCCGCAGCTAGATTTCTCACCCACATCTCTCACCATCACGAAAATAAGAACGTGAAGGAAATACCCCCGACATTGTACAATCGGGCTAGAGATCAGTGGCAAATACAAGAAGCAATGGTGACGGCTAAAACTACTCTACCTCGACGTTGAAAGGCTAGGAGAGAAAACCGCTCTCTTCTACAACCGCCCGGATTTGTGTGCTCAGGCTATCACGGTCCAATATCGCCCCCTTTTTCTGTCTCTCCTTCAGAACAGCGTTGGTATTCTGGAGATCTGTCGAAAAGGGGAGGAGAGATGGCACCCACAGCATCCGAAACACTCTCTCCTTCCGCCTTCTTCACCACCCTTCTTCACCTGGTCAACCTCGAGCAAGACTCCGAGGTCGCCGAGACCTCCCTTCTACTCTCATCCACGCCGCCCACGACTCTTTCCAGAGCCGGCCTCGCGATCCTCAACCTCTCAGTACACTCTATGAAGACCGGGCTCGGGGGACGTAGTGTGGTGGAGCTCGGTCTCGATCCCGCGGTCATCAGCAAGGACTCCAGAGGTGAGTTGCCAGAGCACGGGATTCGGACGGGGGACATCGTGCGGGTTGGGGAGACCCCGAAAGGCACGGCGAGGAAGAAGGAAGCCGCTGAGCTCAAGGGAAAGGGCGTTGAGGGCGTGGTGGTCCGGGTTGGGGAGAGGGCCGTGTGGGTTGCGCTGGGCAAGGAGGGTGGAGGGAGCGACAATGTCGAAGAGGTCCCGGACGGGAAACTGTGGCTGTACGTATCTCACTGTTGCTTGGGGTCTGGGGAATTTGCTATAGACTTGCACTGACCAAGGAACTGATTTCTCGCGATACAGGGTCAAACTGGCAAACGACGTCACTTACAGGAGGTAAGTTCTGTTATATGTGGCCCTCGAGAACCAGTCTCGGCTGACTGCAGTGTCTGAAGAATGAGCCAGACCCTGACCAGACTACTCAAAGCCCCCGAGTCGTCATACACCACGCTGCAGCGAGTGCTTCTGGGACTTTCTTCCCCAGGCACAGCTGATTCGTCTCAATCGGAAACAGTCGCTTTCTTCGACTCGACATTAAACCCGTCCCAACAAGATGCAGTTCGTTTCGCCCTCTGCGCACCGGAGATAGCTCTCATTCACGGTCCGCCTGGAACAGGGAAGACATACACACTGATCGAACTCATCCTGCAGCTTCTCAAGCGGAACCAACGTGTGCTGGTGTGCGGACCCAGCAACATCAGTGTGGACAACATCGTCGAACGTCTTTCCTTGACCTCCCCAAGTACACCAATCGTCCGCCTAGGTCATCCGGCCCGCCTCCTACCAAGTGTTTTGAATCACTCGCTCGAGGTGTTGACGCGGACGAGCGAAGCTGCGGGGATCGTAAGCGACGTGCGCAAGGAAATGGATACGAAGCAAGCTTCTATTCGGAAGACTCGCAATGCGCGCGAACGGCGTGCAATTTACGCCGACTTGAAAGACTTGAGGAAAGAGTACCGGGAGAGGGAAGGGAAGTGTATAGATGGACTTGTGACGGGCAGCAAAGTCGTGCTGTCGACACTGCACGGTGCTGGAAGCCACCAAATCCGCAATCAAGCCTTCGACGTCGTGGTGATCGACGAAGCCAGCCAGGCTCTCGAGCCGCAATGCTGGATTCCGCTGGTCTTCGGAGGAGCAAACGTGAAAAAGCTAGTCTTAGCGGGCGATCATCTGCAGTTGCCACCAACGGTCAAGAGCGCAGATAACAAAGACACCAAGGAGGAGAAGAAAGCAAGGATCAAAACTCTGGAGGACGAATTGGCAAAGTTGTCTGTCAAGGACCAGGAACTAAAGGCAGCGAAGAGTTGGTCCTTGGAAACAACAGTGTTTGACCGACTCTTGGCCAGACATGGATCTGGGATCAAAAGGCTGCTCAATACGCAGTACCGAATGCATGAAAAGATAATGCGATTCCCCAGCGATGAGCTGTATGAGGGAAAGCTTGTCGCCGCCGATGCTGTCAAGTCCCGACTGCTGAGAGATCTGCCGTACGAAGTAAAAGAGACCGAAGACACCATCGAACCACTTGTATTTTTCGACACGCAGGGAGGTGACTTTCCGGAGAAGGCTGAAGACGAAGCAAGTGGCCAAATTAAGAAATCGACCCTGCTGGGAGACAGTAAGTGCAACGAAATGGAAGCGGCTGTGGCTGCCATGCATGTAAAGAATCTGGTCGAGGCTGGGGTTAGGGACGAAGACATAGCGGTCGTCACACCCTACAACGCCCAGCTCGCTCTTCTGAGCTCCTTGCTCAAGGAGAAGTTCCCAAACCTTGAACTGGGCAGTGTGGACGGCTTTCAAGGCCGTGAGAAGGAAGCCATCATTGTCAGTCTGGTCAGAAGCAACGCTGAAAAGGAAGTGGGCTTCTTGGGTGAGAAAAGGAGGTTGAACGGTAAGTCCAATTTCCCCATACCGTCGTCGACTGTGTTTTGTGCGCTGTTGCGTGTGTCTTTTGGGGGGCCTATGATTGTTGGACCCCTGGCCTTGCGCAGATACGAGCATTCTGCAGCCGGGATCGAGTCTTCTGTGTGCAGAGTATCTAACAATTGCGGTCTCTAGTTGCAATGACCCGACCGAAACGCCATTTGTGCGTGATTGGCGATTCAGAGACCGTTTCTCGAGGTAGTCCCTTTTTGAAGAAGTGGATGAAATTCTTGGAGGATCATGCCGACCTGAGATATCCAAACATCGAGGATTTGGAACTCGGGTAGTTTGTGTCGTTACACAACGTCCTGCAATTCGAGATTCTGCAAAGTCGGGCTCATGCCCTGAATCATTGGAACCCAATATCGGCAAAGCTGGCAAAAGAACTTGGTTACTGGTGGGAGGCACACCTCGTATTGGTTTGCTTTCAGGTACATTTGAAACGCATGCGAAAGAACCCGGCGAGCCAGTTTCATGTCAAAGGGACAGGTCTGACGTGGAATGTCCTCAGCAAATAAAGCATGATTTGAACAGCAATTGGCTGATTATAGCCCAGAGTGCTCCGTCACAACTGCACTTCCGATTTGACCACGCAATCGACATGGGATTCGTCAATTAGGGCCCTACCACGGGATCGCATTATTGGGCGCCTTGTGAGGTCAATCGGACGCTGTGTCTGCGCGAACGGAAACAGAGCCGGTGTCATGATGGTTGTGTCCACGGGGCCGTTGTTGCGACAGGATCAATCAGGCGTCCACCACGAACTTCGCCGTAAAATCCTCACAGAACACGTCACAGGGCCGAAAATATGCCATGCCACCCAAGTATATGGTGGGGATATCTGTTCTTAGCAGCGAGCGAGTAGAGCCTCGATTGCGCAAGGAAGTCAAGGGAGAAAAGAAAGGGTTTGTGGTTTCTGTTCGGCGAAAAAAGGAAGCATTGCTCAACGACGAGTAAGAGTAGCCAAACCAAAGGGCCAAGATAAGGGTTCGTTGCGTGAATGTAAAAAGCGGACAAGGTTAGGCCAATCAAGCTCGATTTCGCGCTTCTCGAGAGCAGACGCCCTTTACAATGGGTCTGCAAAGTACCGAGTACTCTTACGAGTATCATGAGTTCAAGGATTCCCTGCCGTCGGTGCTGAGTAGTAACGAGCGAGGCCCTCCCAACACGACACTCGTGGCGAAGCGGACACGCCGCTGTTTTTCCTGATTTTGCACACCAAACCCTGGGCAGCCTTACCGCATCCTGTTGTTGCGTGTTCACCGGTGCATGTTGTGATATCTCCGATAATGTTGTTGTTTAGGCTTATGTCTGTAGGCCGGTTCTGGCGTAACTTCCGGTGTGCTCCCGGGAGAGAGACATGTTTCTGTCCCAGACTACCCTTCAAGTTCGCTTGTATGATTTCGAAACCGCGACGTGAGCGGCTTTGTCTGCGTGAGCTCAGTCGCAAACGGGTATTTCCGCGCTAAAAATGACTTGCATCGCTGCATGGCGCAGGGGTAGTCATGGTGAATCCAATGGACTGAGCAGAATAGGAAGGGGTGGGCTGGCCAGCTTAGAGGAGGGTCGACATGTGGTCATGCTGGACGGGGTATAGTTGGCGCGGATAGCGTCCGACCAGGTGGTCGCACTTGTTCTCCGACCGTCCTCCTTGGATGATCCGTCTCTTTCAGCTTCCCGGAGACCCCGTGGTATTTTTTGAAGAGGGAAGCGGGATCAGCGCGTAGACGAGAGGGATTGTGCGGTGAGATGGCACACGGATGGTTACGAGGTGCCACAACACCCTGCGGGAGCGCACGAACTGCTGCTGACCAGTCACGAGGGAGAACGAGGCAATACCAGCTGCGGCCAACCGGCACGTCAGGATGTCGATAGTTCGTTAGTGGGATGGACAAGATGGTGGAGGGGGATCGAGGGAGCGCCGACGGATCATGGTTGGTTGGGGGCTGGCAGATGACTTTCCTTTGGCTGGAGACGATTAACATAAATTGTTTCTCGCTGATGCGGAAAAAATGGTGCCGGTATCGATGCCTTTGATCCTTCAAGGGCGCGGCGAGGAAAATCCCTAGTGAGCTGAACCCCTACTTAGAGGTAGTCGGCGGCGTCGCAGTTTGTAGTCTAGTTGCTTGGATGTGCTGAGAAGGGGCATTCCTAGAGAATACCCTCCTCGTACTCGCGCGAGCTAGTGAGGCCTAGTGATGCCTAGGGAGCCCCTCCAAGGCTAACGAATGAATGACCGGGGCGCATCGACCACTCTCTATCACTACTGGTCAGTAGCCTGCCAGCCTTGACGCCCACATTTCCTCTTTCTTGTCTTTCTGGTCTCCTGGCTCACTCTGCTTCACACCCACCGCCATCCTTGTCATGACTTGTCTCCATCAGGGACCTGCCCCTCCATTATTGCGCCGCGCCGACTCGATCTCCTGCGTCCAAGTCATCATCCGCTGTCTAATTCCGCCGCTGTTGAAACAGGAACAAAAAGAGAATGGATGTTGTGAGCACACCGGCGCAAGTGGGACACGGCCAGCTGTCACTCTAGGCCACGCCAGAGATTGTCATACTTTCTTCTTTTGAGTTGGCGTCGTGTCTCTCTCACCCTTCAGAGTAGCCTTGAGGCTTGAAGCTTGAAGCTGGCGAGAGCAAGGCGGGTCGAAGCGATGCCGAAACCAACACCAATTCTGTGATCTACAAGGATACGACTACACACCAAGACACTGCTGTCTTTGCCGTGCTTGCACATCCAAAGTCTGTTCTAGCGAGGCCAGCTCTGTCTTCGTCTCTTCAAAGGCGCCTCGGCCCTTATTTACCATCGTGCAATTCTGCAATTCTGCAATTCTACGACTCTACGACTCTCCTCCTCCTATTTCGCCCCATTGTCCGTCTCGAGTCTGCCTTACCTTCGGTTTCCGCGCACCGTTTCTGTCTTCCAACTCCCTGGTCACTCCTTCGTAAGGTCATCATTGGCCCTGCAGTTGTTCAGGCCCACTGTTCCTTCTCACCACTTCCTCCGACTGGTGTTGCCGCCTTATCTAGATATACTTTTGGCTCTAATCTTAATCTTCCAGAAAAACCTATGGTAGACTTCCAGATGTCCGGAGATCTAAGTAAGGGCAGTTGTCGCGGCTGACATCTCAGTGACAGATGCTATTGTGCCACTCCTGCGACCGTCAGGGATAACACCCATCGATACGAGCTTCCCAATGTCTGTTGACACTCTGTGAAGCGGGCACATTGCAAGCCACAACGCATCAGCATGATGCCACACCTTCAGGTGTCATTCGTCCAGTGCTGATGTTGCGCAATTGGTGATTTCTGGGAGGTAGTATTCGCTCAGGCCTTGCAATTTCGCGACATGCCCTCTCCCAACCACAAAGCCAAGGGATCAGGGTCTATGTCCTTGGCCAGCACGGGCGCCGCTTTGCGCCGTGGCGAATTGAAGATATCAGATCCCATTCCCTTCGATGAGTCCGGGGTCTTCAGCAACACTAGCACCGTGCCACCCGCCAGACATCTGTCGGCACAGCGACATAACGACACCACATGGCCACGGGCAAGTACGGCGACGCAGGATACCCATGTGCGACATGTCAGTGACATTCCGCCACACACACGTTCTCGTACTTCCGCTGGGCCATCGCTGATTCAGAGCTCAATGTCTTCCATTCCTTCCAAGGGATCATTGAACCAGAAGAAGCCCAATGGATTGCGTGCAACGCTCAGGCGCATGTTCTCAAGCAAGAAACACAGATCCGTGCCTACTGATACAAGTGGCTTCCACTATAACGATACGGGACATCTGAAACCAGTCACAGAGCAGCCGATGCGAACACGACTGGAATCGGCTCCCCAATTGGGATCAGACACAAACTTGCGAGGAGCCGCGCTGACTTCACATTCCAATCCATATCCTCAGTTTGAAGCTGTTCACCAGAGCTTGCCCCCTCCCCCGCGGCGCGGGCGCCGCAACACACTCCCCAGTCTCGTCTTCAGTGACATCCAGTCGATTCTCGTGCCGGCGGTTGTTGATTGGCCAGCAGCGCAATCGTCTTCAGTGGAACAGAGCGCAAAGGAAGATTATGTCTCGGATCGTCAGTTCAAGCGGCGATCGAGGAGCGCAGACGCGCTCAACGAACTTGTTCACCAAGGCAGCGATAAACGCCCTTCCACTCGTGACCGAGCAGGTGAGATCGCCTACTGGCGCAATAGTGCCATCCAAAACCCTGTTCCGGTGTACAGTGGCCAGTCGATCTCGGTAGATCCCACACACATCTTGGGATCAGACAACCCGTTGGCGGAATCGGAGCGTGATCGTTCCACCGTGGAGCCCATGCAGACTTTTGACTTTGGCCTTGGAAGTCCAGAGCGGGATGAGATCGGACTGGAGCAGAGAGTCAATACCCTAGAGATCAAGCTCTACGACTTTGAATTTGCGTTGGCCAAGCTCCAAGGCAACGACTTGCCAAATCCAAGGTTAAATCAGAAACAATTCGGCCAAGGAACCATGCCCGACACGTTCTTTCACAATACGACGAACTTGACTTTGACAAGCGGATCGTCGAATGATTTGAGCTACCTTTCTTCTGGCGGAGCTCAGGATTTTACCTTCTTGTCTTCTCCTGGCGAGTCTCCCGCTCCTTCTCCAGAGGTCGATGACGTGTTCAATCCTCAAAGAGCGAGCAGAGCCACAACAGCCACGATCAGACCCGCGACTGCGAGACGGAGGTCCCCCAGACGTTCGAGAGGGAACTCGCCGTCGTCGATTCATATTCCTCCTGAAAAGTTTGAGGCTTTGTTAGAAATGATGAAAGAAGAAAAAGCGGCTCGACAAAAACTGGAAGAGCAGGTATACGAACTCCAGAAGGAAATGGACAGCATGAGGACTCCGGTCTACGCGACGATCAGAGAACCATACCCAACGCCTAGTCCTGACTCGAAGCAGAACTTGTCTGGCACGCCACCTCGAATGAAAACACTGCATCGAACCCATCCATTTCAGTTAGACCATTTACCCCAAGAAATATCTCGTTTTAGTGGGACAGAAGATTCAGATGCGGAAGAAGGATTTGAGGACGTCTACGAAACCCCTCGGGAGCAACAACGTGATACATTTGAGACGGCAAGGGATTCACAGCAGGTGGCAGTTATATGAGCGGCAACTGATGTTTGCGTTGCATTCCTTGAATTTTCATACATCAATTCGCTTCTTGTTTGACTTTCTCGGTACCATATTTATCGGAACTTTGCCATTGGAAGGCGAAACATGACCTTCCAACCTTGTTTTGACGGAGGCATTCAGCTAAGAGAGCTTTACATTGAGGATGCTGTTTGCATGAGATACCCATACAGGTGTGATGAAGCTCTTGACAATAGACCGAGGCAACAGTGTTTATGTACGAATACATACAGCCTGAAGAGTGGCGATCTGTTAGAGTATAAGACGAGTAACTTGAGACAATTCCGGAGTTCTTTGTGTCATCCAACCTGGAAGGGTACCAAAGAATTTACAGAGTAATATCAGCCATGCATTTAGACTTGCAAGGCTGCAAGGCTGAGGTCAAAGCCCGCCAAGCGAAATCCCATGCTCAAGGCCCAAAGTTGCAGACGTTGACGGTAGAAAAAGTCTCGATGCGTTTGAAACTACGGGGTAGATACAATGCCGTGATACTTTCTCTTGTTGCTTTATTCTTCTGAAATTCACTCCTTAACGACACTTCCTCGACATTCTTTCAGTGGGATTTGCAAAGATGTCGAGTTCTCTAACCCATCTCCTGCCTCCTACGTCCGCCCAACCGTCGAGCAAAGCCCGGCTGCTCACGCCAACCACCTATCCCATTCCTCTGCTCTCTGCCTGGCTCGCGAAACGCTACTGCTACGTCCACACCGTCCTCGTTCCGCTGTACTACTATCTCCGCGCGTCGTCTCTTGTTGCAGACCCGTTCAACACGTTGCTGAGCGACCTGGGCGTCGTCGCGGCGTTGCAGTGTCTGTTTTGCGCCATCTGCTTGCCGGCTGCCGGGTCCTGGGTGTCCGGTACGCCAGACGGCTCCGTTGTGGAAGGCACGGCAAGTCCAGCGCAGAAAAGCCCAAAGAGTGCGAAGGTGTCTGGAGGTGTGGGAGGGGGGAGTTTGAGGAAGAAGAACCTGGGCGGAGCAGGCATTGGCAAAAGCCACGGTCATGGTGCTGGAAAGGGAGGCTCGGGAGGAGCAGCCGGAGAAGGGAGCTGGGGTGCAAGGATCATGGTGAGTTTGCTCTTCCAGATGTACAATTACTATGGGTGTTCTATGCCGCGTGCCGGTCCAATCCAAGCTCCTGCTGTTTCATTTCCACCATCTCCGACTTAGCTAAGCTCTTCGAGGTTGGACAAGTGACTGACGATTGATACAGCCCACGCTCTTCTCCCTGATCCTCACCTTCACTCTCCCGCCTCTCCCGCTCAGCTTGATCGCTCTCGTCCTGGGTGCGCCTTTGTACCCTACCACCCTCCTCCCACTGACTATTCTCCTCTCTGTCCATGTCTCCCTGCTCGGCTTTCTGCCGTTATTCTACACCCACGGTGTCTCCTCCCTCGCCTGGCGCGACGTCGCAGCCGCGTGGCTCCCGTTCGACTCAGCAGGCGTGTGGGGCGCAACAGTGGGAAGCTTTGTAGGGGGTTGGGTGGGCGCTATTCCGATGGCGCTGGATTGGGACCGCGAGTGGCAGAAATGGCCTTGTACGGTCATCTGGGGGGTGGTGATGGGGTGGACAGTTGGCCGGGCTATCACGAATGGCTTGGGATGGGGCAAGGGAAAAAGGATCGATTTGAGCGAGAAGGAGGAACCCGAACCGGCTTTGGGGCAGAATATCCATTTGGGAGGCGGGACGCGAGCGGAGACAGACAAGAGCGAGTGAGCAGGCAGGTCGAACAAACTCACTTACACAGCAACTCGAAGTTGGGGACCTAAAGATGATCCAGGATACGAAAGATCAGAAATCGTGACACACAAGATTCTGAAGCGAGGGCGAGGGTATGTGTATGTCCCCAGAGACGAGCAGTGCATTTCATCCCTGCAAAGCCAAAGATATCAGTCTTCTTTCTGATCACGAAACCCTTTGGACCGGGGAGACCAGCACTACAACCGCACTCATATACCATATTTCGTTCATCTTTCGTCGCAGCACAGCACGGCGGAAGAGGCTTGGGTTGTGCCGGCAAGTCTTATTCACGAATAAACCACGGTGGCTGTCAAATCTGTCGAGGACGGCGGGGACTGGACTTTTTCTTTGGAACTAACCTGGAGATTCAAACTTTGACTGGCCACAAAAACCATTCAAGAAAGAAAGCAGGGGAGAGAGAGCGATAAGATACCTGAGGTATATGGGTATATGGGTATATGGGCGAGACCGACGGGCGAGCGGTATGGTCGCAGGGCGCACTCATGCCACATCGATGGGCATTGATGCCGGCATAACCAGATCCGCATGGGCTTGTGCGTGGACACGCTACCAGGACAACAGAGGGGGGGAAGACGCGAGCACTGTTTCAATAACGTGCCACAGGCTAGAGTTCAGGTCATGGAGAGAGCTACTCTGTTGTAGGAATCGATGTGCTAGGGCCGCTTAACACGGTCACTCAGGGTCACTGTACACTGTACGCGGTCTTTGAAAGAGGTGGCAAGGCAGAGCTACAGCGCTACAGAACCACAGTAACTCTGTCCGTGTGTCTATACGATAAATGCCTATGGAGATGGAGAGGCGATGTGGGCACTGGGCACTGGGCACTGGGCAGGAGGAGGATCAACAACATCTAAACGAAGACCTACCTCCTCGAAAGAGTCAAAGGAACAGGACAGACAGGGACTTGTGATCAACCTTTGCCAAATTTTACTTGGGTTTTTCATTTTTCGGTCAATTGGTCAAGAGGGGTCGTGCAACTACTGTAGCTACTGTACGTAAGTAAGGTAGGTATTTAGGTATTTTAGGTCTATGCACATGTCCAGAATTGGACACATGTACAGAATGGGACACGAAAGCATGTTGAAGGTTTCTTTCTGGCCCAGGACAACAAGAATAAGAAGAACAAGCGAGCAAGATCGTCCATTTAAGTATTATGTGGCTTGC
>WJFF01000015.1:43433-63666 GCA_011800825.1 Fonsecaea pugnacius | reverse complement strand
CTTACAATCATCCTCATCGAAACAAAAACCTTACTACGCCCGTCTCCTCACTTTTTCTAATACCAAACAGATCCGGCTACACAGTCATCACGACCTGCTCGCCCCGCAACTTCGCGTACGTCAAGTCCCTCGGCGCGAGCGACGTCTTCGACTACAAGGACGCGGAGGCGCCCTCCAAGATCCGCGCCCTGACGGACAACAAGCTCACGCTCGCGTGGGACACGATCAGCGAAGAGTCGAGCGCGCGGTTCTGCGCCGACGCCCTATCCCCCTCCACCGACAAGGGAGCTCTCAAATACGGCTCGATCCTCCAGGCCAAGTCGCCGCGTCCGGAAGTCGAGAGCGTCACCACGCTCATGTACACCATCTTCGGGGAGCCGTTCAAGTTCGGACCGCAAGAGATCCCCGCCGTCGACGAGGACTTTGCGTACGCGAAGAAGTTCCTCGGCATGGTCGAGGACTTGCTTAAAGAGGGAAAGCTGCGGCCGCACAAGGAGCGGGTCGGCAAGGGCGGGCTCGAGGGCGTGTTGAAGGGCTTGCAGGACATGAAGGACGGGAAGGTCAGTGGGGAGAAGTTGGTATATTTGGTGGATGAGACGCCATGATAGATGGGATTTTTTGGGGGGGGGGGGAGGTGGTTTTGGTCCGCCATATGTATCATCCATCTTCCCATCTCTTCTTTTTGGAGCGGTAAAGATGGCAGTGATGGCTGGGCTGGCTAGGTAGGTCTCTTCTACCCTCTTCTACTAATGGAAGAAGATGATATGATATGGTATGACAACACTGACCCCCTGAAACGAAAGAACCATTCAATCCAATAAATACCATCCCATGTAGGTCGCCCGTACCATCGCCCCTCTTAACTCTCCACCACCCCAGAGTCACTCCTCTCGCGACTGGTATGGTATAGATCAAATCAGCGGGGAGAAAATACCAAAAATGTCACCACGTGTTGAACCGGGAAAATGACACCGCAGAGTCCGCCTCACCAGGCTGTTGTTAAGAGGCATTTGACCAAAGAAGATATGCCCGCTTGCCCTTCTATGATTGCCCAATTCGGAGCTTCGCGCTCGACGCATGCAAAAAAAGACATAATGCCCGTCTAAATCCCGTAATATCATCATGATGCCCCGAATCACCATAATCCATTTGCCTGCCCATGTAATTCGGGACCATTTCTATCGCCTCGCACTTTTCCGGGTTCGCCCATTTCTACCTGAAATTCTCTCGCCCCCTCAAAGCCCGTCTCCGCACATCTTCCATCTCCGCGAGGATCACCTCGTTAAAGTCGTCTGGATTATCGAGATATAGATGATGTCCTGCGCTCTTAATGATGACCACCTTCGCAGACCCGTGGTCCTGGTGTCTCTCTTCGGGCGAAGTGGCAGCCAGAGCGCGGCTCGTTTCAGCGTCGATCTTCTTCTTGGCAGCGTATCCTCCTGAGACGTCCATCCAGTCGTTTTCACCATACATCAACACGACCGGTATCCCTTTTTCTCGCGCGACATTTTGTGAAGCAGAAGCCAGTATAGATGAAGTAGTTTCGTTTTGCGCGGCTGAAGATGATCCTGGGAACTGCTCCAACTGGCCTTGCTCATTGACTTCGTGCGTGGACGCTGTGAGAGGTTGTCTTCCCACAGCTCCAATCCTTCGGATTAACGGACTCCTTGCAAATGCTCCAGGGGCCAAGATATAGGCGAGCGCGTATTCCCCACTGCCTCTGAGCCGAAACAAAGAGTAACTGTAATCATGTAACGCCAGAGCTTCCTCTGGAGGCAGATGTGAGAAGCGCCGAGACGTCCACCCTGAGACAAGGCGCGGACCCAAAGGACCGGACCACCGAACAAAGCTGAATGGGGAGATATTTGCGTCCCACAGATAAGTGAGCCATTTTGGTAGAGGGCGGCGTGGCGCCGGTGTTGAGGCCTCTTCGGAAGACGAGTTTTCTGCGGACGAAGTATCCTGCACTGGGAGGCGGTTGGGGTTTGGTTTCTGCTTCAGTTGTGCTTCTTTCTCTGCCTTCTTGCGACCATTGAATAGTTTGTTGTTGTCAGTGATCTCCTGATCCTGCGAAACTTCATTCTGTGCCGTCGAATCTGGCGGCGGCGGCATAGCTGCGTGCGTGGCGTAAGGATCCTCTGGTATTCCCACAGGGCTGGCCAGAATCAATTTATTCAGTCTGCCAGGATATTTCAGCGCATAACACACAGCCATATATCCTCCCATGCTGTGCCCCATCAGCGTCATCTTGTCAATTTTCTTCTTGACTCGCCACTCCTCCAACGAGTCGATGAACCAATCTTCCGCCTCGGTTATTTGTGCCTCCCTCGTCTTGGATTTTAACTTGAACGGCGGTCTCGAGCTGCGGCCCATGCCCAGCATATCCAAAGCATAGAGTTGCCAACCTGGCGCCCGGGACAGAGGCTCAAAGTTCTTGTAGAAGAAGCCTAGCCCTGCCCCATAGCCGTGCAGTATAACTAGATTATGCTCCGGATCGCCTTCTTCGGGGGCATTGCGCACAACAGAGAACTCGTTCAATGCGCGGTTCTTCCCCGAGAGGGAAACCAGCCGAGAGTGCCACGTTCGAGGGCCGTGTGGATCTGTGATCGAGTTTGTGAAGGTGGTGGCTTCTGGGGAGGCGGTCTTGTCTATGGTGACGGTAGAGTTGTTCTGTGAGGGTGGCGCAGAGCCTGTCTTTGCATGTGTGGGAGGTTGCTGCAAATGTGGAACAAACGACAGCACTCGGTGTTCTGCTTGAGCGGCGGGGAGAGCGGACCACCACTGTGAGAATCCTTGTTTGTAGGACAGAGGGAAAAGGCCCTCGATGCGAGATCTCCGTGGATTCTCAGCATTGGCTCGTTGGGAGGCGAGGGGACTCTGCTGGGTTCGAGATTGCACTTCGCTGTCTGAGTCGGCCGCCGGGACAGAGGCGGACATGACGGGCGGATGGTGGGAGGTTGGAGGCAGATTGAGGTCTTCAGGATCGGTTGTGAGAGGGGGCGAGGTGGTGGACTGGAATCGACGAGGGTAAATGATGGGAGATCGGGGAGCTGCCTCTAGGAGCGGAAGGGCTGAGGGAAGCGTTCGTCTCATATACAGGACATTCACCACCAAGTGAAGAAGGGGAAAGCAATCTATTTCAAGATGTAGGTTAGCCGCTGATGTCGCGCAGGCCAGGCAGAAGCATTAATGCACAATAAAAGCGAAATGAGCGTAAGGGGCCCCCCCAGAGGCAGCGATAGATCCGAGATACAGGAAGTAGAATTCTTCACTTTTTCCCCATCCCTCAACGGCGACATCATAGACGCGGATGAAGATGCAGAGCTAGCAGGGTCAGATCAGCCACTCGGATTGCCATTCAGCCGGTTGATGGACCATTGCCCCCCTTGTCAACTGCCCGCCAGCCCACTAAACACCCAGTCAAGCTCGTCAGATGCTCCCACCACATGCAGCCCGGAGTTAACACCTTCTCCAACTGACACCTTCGTCCGTTCTCGTGCACCCCGAGTGTGACAAGGTTGGAACTCCCAAAATTGCTCCTGTGATTATTACCTCAAGAGTACGAGGTACATGTAATCAACTCTCCGGAGTGTTAATCTTGGTGCCTGGCGCTCGTCATCTCCTGCAGGAACCATCATGCGAGCTTCCTGACTCGAAACGCATCCTCCGACCAAAGCCTCGTCATTCCGCTCCAATCACCCGAAGCGCATTGCACCGCCCTCAGTGCGCGGGATCGCTTTCACCTAAGGGCTTGGAGCTTGATGGCATAACGGTGGACAAACAATAGGATCTCACATTCTCAATGGCACTACACTAATCCACGCCGAAGAACATCTTTGCTTATCTCGCCACGACATCCTCGAAGATGGCCTCGCCCGAATCTCGCCTCAATCAAATAGTCAAAGGCGCCCCTACGACAGAGATCCGACCACTGCCCTCTGCTCCACTCCATTCTCTAGGAAAACAAGCCTCCGAGCAGTCCTCCCTCGATCCTCTTCTAGCTACCTTGCCCTCCTCGCCTCCTCAGATCTACTTGAACCTCCTGATTCTCGAGTCGTCCCTGCGCGCACAGTATCTACACCTTGTCTCCCGCCGTCGGTTGAACACTTTCTTCCTGCTGCTGCTGGCTGCTTGGAACAGCCTGTTCTTCTATGCTCTCTTCCTGCGTCCTCGAGAAGATGGCACTGGCTTGGGCGGCTCCGTGTACTGGGTCGTCGAAACGTCGGAGAAACTCGCCTTGATGGGTGGTATTGTCACGGTTCTTCTTGTTTGGGGCACAGGACAATGGGAAAGAGGCATCCGCTGGCCCCGAAAATGGCTGGGAACAACAAACAGAGGTTTGAGGGGTTTCAACCTCCGCGTTGTTAGGATTCGGGGAAAGTTCTGGAGGGAGATGCTCGGCCACCTCTCGTTCTTACTACCCTTTGGGCTTTGGCGCGAAGCAGGAGGCTCAGATTGGCATCTGGTCGAGCACGAAAACGGCCTCGTGATCGAGGAAGATCTAGCGAAGGGAGGGGACGCCATCATGCTTCTCTTGCTCCCGAAATCTTTCTCCCCAGAGTTTCGGGAGAATTGGGAAGATTATCGCACAGAATATTGGGAAAAGGAGAATGAGCGGAGGGCAGGATTAAGGAGAAAGTTAAACACTCTTAGGAGAGCAAAGGCGAAGGAAGCGGGAGGGTGGAAATGGTGGACAGGTGCTTGGCGACTACAGTCATCTAGACATCATGGCCAGAGACGGCATCATGATCTGGAGAAACATCCCCACTTGCAACACGCCGGCACAGGCTCACACCGCGCAAGCCTATCAGAAAGGGAGGGTGGTGCGCACACTCGAGGATTGAGTGGTACAGCCAGCAAGAGAAGGAGCACCAACCTCGACTCTGAATCCACGCACAGCCGAAGCAGACAATCATCGCGCTCTTCCACGCCACATCTTGAGTTTGACATGTCCGCTGACCGGCCTCTTTCTGAGAGAATGAGGAGAGGAAGCTCGGTGAGTAGCACAGCCAGCGTCAGAAGGAAACCGGCAAAAGACGGACGCAGAGACAAAGATGGGAATAGAGAACGTGGAGGTGACGGCACGCCTCTTGGTACCCCGCTACTAAGTCCGTTGACCAGCGCTGGCGGAGAAGACGATAGAGAAGAACGAAGGCGCAGAAGGAGGGAGCGGGAAGCCGCCCGCAAACAGAAAGAGGAAATGGAGCGGGAGAGGGAAAAAGGCAAAGAACATATACAGGAGGAAGACTTCCAGAAGACGAAGAGCAAGATCAAGCAGGAACCCGCGGTCAAGCACGAGTTCAAGGCCGAGAACAACAATGGGAGCGGAGCGGACGAAAGCAGTGTCCCCAACACACCGAAGATGGAGCACGGGTTTTCTCTCGACATGGCGACCGCTCAAGCCACCGAGGGGGATCCCAAGCCCAACACCGGGTCGAGCAGGGCTTGAAGCTCAAAGCTGGAGGGGAACCGCGACGGATTCCAACCTGATGATGTGCCATTCGGCAGAGACGTACTCTGAGATTCGTGTCGCCTAGAATGAGCTCTGGTGTTCACATTCCCCCTCTGGTCCGAGATGACAATAGAAACGCCGCCCAAATGTGTGAGCGTGTAAATGTGAAAAAGGTTCGTTGTTATACCGTCTATTCGGTGCCCACCACCTCGTTCTTCTCCCAGTCATCCTGGCAAACCCATGATGCGTAGTCATGGTGGCAATCCAAAAGCCGCTCGCTCCATCCCCATCATATCCAACCCTCGACATAAAGATGCGACTAGCTTCCTGTCTGTCGTCAATTGCGAGCATCCGTCTCCGGCTCATCATCCCCTGTGTTGCTCTCGCCTCGTGTGCTTCGCTCATGAGGAGTCAACCTCCTCGATTCGACGTCGAGCGCTGTGCCATCAGTCCAAGACTCCCTTTCCGGGGCCCCTCCGTTTCTCTTCTCTGTCTCCGCGTCAACGGCCCTCCTCAGTCTTCTTCCCACCCTGGGTCTCCAGTTCATCCTCGCATCGAGCAAACTTCGGAAGGCTATCCTGTACCCCAATACCGCGGTCAAACAGCCAATCGCCGCACCAAACAAACAATCGTGCGCAAAGTGGTGGTATCCCAAGACGAGCGTACTCGAGATGTAAGTTGCGAACAGGATAGGCATGAGCACCAAAATCATGCGCCAAAACCCCCTTTTTTCAGGCTTAGAATCGTCACCGATCTGAAGATGGGCGAAAAGATAAATCGAGAGATACCCCATCCCTGCAAACGCAATCTCACTGTGTCCTGACGGAAATGACTGTAGCGCG
This sequence comes from Fonsecaea pugnacius, assembly GCA_011800825.1. Taxonomy (NCBI): domain Eukaryota; kingdom Fungi; phylum Ascomycota; class Eurotiomycetes; order Chaetothyriales; family Herpotrichiellaceae; genus Fonsecaea; species Fonsecaea pugnacius. Next base: position 57,372 of record WJFF01000015.1, on the reverse strand, counting down.
TTGTCAATATCTTTGGCGTTGCCTGTGCAGACATCTCCTGCACGGTACATCATCCCGTTGTATCCAGAACCGACCAACCCGTCTGGCACTACCGGAATGCAGACACTAAGGAAATGTGGTCGTAGCCCCCCAATGAATTTCTTCAGAATGACTTGGAAACATGTCCCGGTAACCAGTGAATATAGGAGGCCCAGAGTAGCAGAGGAGAAGTCTGTGAAGGACCGGATGAAGGTTTGAGAAAGAAATATCACTGCGAGAGGCACGAAGCCGCAAAGGAGACCCGTGAGAAGAGAGGAGAATATAGGCGTCACATAAGGATAGCCGATCAAGGGATTGTAAGTGGTACCGTCAGGAGTCAGGAGTGGGAATAGATGAGGCGGATAGGTAGGAATGACCCAAATCTGTGGTTACTGGTCAGCACTGGAAATTAAACCAATAGGCATACATTTGATGCATACTTACCGCGCCCGCAATGCCCGCGATGACAAGGACACAAACGAGGTCGAGCCAGTGATCCAGGAAGAAAGCCTTCAAATACTGTCCAAGCCGTGGAAGCGTTGTCTTGTCTGGTTTCAACCCCGTTGCAAAAGACCTGATGCGTGACGAAAGCGGCATGCACGCTCGAGAATGATATTTCTGCTGTGAATGATCGCCATAATACTGATCCATACCCGATTAATGTTTCCCAAGGACTTATTTTGCCAACATGTGGCTGGTCAAGCTGGGAAATAGGAACGGAACGAGAGCAGCAGCGATACCGAGACGACAACAAATATACAAGCCCAAATGACCCGGATTCCTTGTGTTTGTCAAGCAGTGACCAGTCCAACGAGGTTCGGGATCACCTGCCGCAAGCAGGGCTTGTTGACACCGGTCGTACCTACTGATATTTGGCAAATTGCGGAGCATTTCAGTTTGCAAAGACACCTTTGTCTAATATTATACGCAGCCGCAAATCCAGAGAAGCATCTTGGTGGTATCGAAAAGCAAATTGGCCCGTCTCCGGAGTGTCGAGAGTCTCCGATTGCTGTCGAGCTGCTCTTCGTTGGTCGCTGGGTCGGCGGACTGTTCAATGCAGAGTCGCCAGTAGGAGCCTCATACCATGGCTCAGCGTTGTTTTGCTTCATATGTGCATCTCTCGCACCGGCAATCACCCCCGAGGACCGCCTGCAAGCGGGCCCGCCGCTCTCGATATTCGGTTTCCTGCACATCTGTATAATGGTTCCAAATCTCTTCGCCAGCATGAATACCTTCCCAGGTGGTTGGTGGAGAATCAGGCCTCTCCCACACCCTTTCCTGGACGACTGTCAGATTTCTTACCCCCGAGGGTTTCCAAGTCACATTTGGGTTGCAGCTATGATTTGCCAGACACCAGAGCGGATGAACGGCTGCGACCTCAGGCTTACCCGTCCACGTCGACTGTTGTGCGTCTGCCACTCCTCGAAACTTCGAAAAGAGCGTCTGAATGATCCACCAGTCGTATTTTTTCAGCCACGTGGCACTGTATGGCCTGCATCTCTCTCGTGAGTGCATGAGAATTTCAAACCACTGGAGAGGCAACTCGACATGATGGCGCACGCTGTATGGTAGTGATTTCGGACCACTCTTGAGTGGGAGATCCATGACTTCCGGGGTCGGCGAGAAATCTCCCCACAAATACTTTGTCTCGAAGAGATCTAATGGATGCAATTTCTGGGTCTCGGCCAGTTGCAGGGTCCGTGACAGGAGCAAAAAGTACAAATCCCACTCTGGGGTAGTCGAACTTTCAGCTCGACCAAGTGTGTGCAGGTCGTCATTGGCACTTGATCCGGGGCAAAAAGGGGCTTCTGCGGGAGGATAGCCCTCGTCGGTCTGGTAGTCTTCCTCGTTCGGGTGATGGTAACGCTCATTCGCGGCTCTCTGACATTCCTCCGAGCAGAATGGTACATTGCATCCTACACAATATCTCCGATCGTCTCGGTCGATACCTTCCATGTCCGCCGCACAGGCATCACAGAGGGCTTCGCCATGTGGGCGTATGGCTGTCAGGACCGATCGCTCTCTCAAGATGGTAGCTCCTGGCGCAAGCTGCTTTTTGGCAAACAGTCCCAGTTGCGAAGAGCAATTGGCTGTAGAAGACACACAGGCTCTCACCTCACCAACAGAAAGCCTCTGCATACCCTCATCCATAGAAGGCGTGAGAGTTGGCAGCGTGGAGATTTCTACTTCCAGATCCGGGGCGACCGCGTGGAGATTTTCGTTGATTTCGATCAATGCTTCTCTGGACATTCTGTCGGGCTCATACTCATTCCATGGGTAAATCTGGCGCTGACACCATCCAAACAGAGTGGGCTTCACATCGCGTCGAAGGATCTTCACGCATTTGTGGAACTTGGATTCGTCCTCGTAGATAGTGGAATACTTGGAAAAATCTCCCACAACCTCCTCAATGTCCCGGACAGGCTCTCGAGGCTCCTCTCCGTTCAGGTGCCGGATGATTCTCTTTACCGCCAATACCTCGTCAATCCACAGCTTCGCTTGGGTTTGTACACCCAGGATAATGGCAGAGCGACACATCAGCACAAGCGAGCGGTATTTTTGCTCCAGTGCCACAGGGTTCGGGTCATCCTCGCTCTGGCCGTCATCTGAAGGCGGCCAGGGATTTCCTTCCGAATCAACAGGCTCAAGATCTGAGATACCCGGGTCATCTAAAGCCACGATACACAGGGTGTACGAGACATAAGCATCAGCCAGTGCTAGTTCACTGTACCCAAGGGCCTCGTAGACTTCAGCACGGCGGAGGATGAGATCTGGACAAGGACCGGGACATTCGGCCAGAAGGCGAGTCAAGCGGTGGCGGGAGAGAAGCAAGTACGCATATCTTTTCCTTCGATCCGTCAGCTTCTTGATATCCGACACCGAGGGGCCCGCAGTTTCGCTGAGGGCAATGGAGTGGTCCTCTGGCAGCTGAGTCAGTATATCGCGTAGATATGGCGGCAATTCCGCCAGAGAGTCGACAGGAGGGTCATCCATGGCGACTGCATCTAGGGACATTGGGTTGCCAGGACGCAGGAATTGCTTTGGCACCCCCTCAGTTATTGAAAATGAATGATTGTTGATCGCCGTTGAACCAGACATTTGATTTGCTTGGCGACTTGCAAGGCGAAAGGCTGTGCGAGAGCCAAAATGACACTAACCCAGAGAGAAATAGTCCGTGCTGCTTTATTACATCCCCTAAAACTGCGACCTTTGACGCCCTGTTGGGCCCTGACTGCGCCCGTTGATTCAGGGTGTATCTTTCTGTACAACCGACCCCTCCGATACACGGCTGTTACTTTGGAGGCTACCTACTGGTGCTCCAGTACATTCTCCATTGTCAGCTCATTGTAGCAACCCGCAGACGACCAGCCTCCTCTGACGTTAGGCGCAGAAGACATGCCCATCCGTGACGACAGAGACCGGTATCAATACCCTCACACCTACTGCGTTCACTAGGGGATACCGCTAGATCGAAGCAACGCCACTCACCCCTGTAATGTCCGTACACGGAGAGCTTCTGGAGAAGGAGAGTCGCGGTTCCAATGCCCCGGTTTGGCTGTCAACTGTCAACGAAGACGGCAAGAGTCCAGGGCGTGGGGGGGACGGGGCGTAGCGATCCCACCAGCATCCCAGCGATGTCAGACCACTCCTCGAGGTCCGTAGGTCACAACTACCTTGGATGTGAGCATTGCTTCCATACTGCAGTGACTGATGTCAGAGCTATGACGTTACACAGTTCCAGAACAAGTTGGGTTCGGAGATGAAATCCGACGGTGCATGTTTTGATATAATTCTTTTTCCATTTTCTCAAGCCCTCTAAATCATTCCAACTGTGGCCAATCTTCAAATTTAGACAATCTCATAATCACAGCATCATACCCACGACAAACAATGTTCGACCTCATCTTGCAGTGGATCCATCGAATCCTGGACCACGCTCTCTCGACAGTCAAACTCGTCCAAAACCGCCAGATAGGCTGGAAAACACTGAATCGCAAAACAGGCCGCCTTGAGCGCGAACAACAGCCCATATGGAAAAAGATAAAGCTTTGGGTTCTCTTCAGTCGTCCTGTTGAATGGCTGGATCGTACGCAATTGCTTCGGCTGTGGATCCACGAGAAGACCATCACAGCCGGTGAGAGGTCCCTGCGTTGCCGCTCGGCCTATCTTCGATACATGCTTCTTGCACAGTTCAATGATGCTAACCAATGAAATGGCGGAATAGGCAAAGAGGAAGGCACACCAGCGTCAGCTCGTCAGATTAAGGCTTTTGTGGACTTCTATCACATCAATATGGACGACTTTTCGCCTTCTGACATCCACAAATATCGCACCTTCGAGGAATTTTTCGTTCGACAGCACAGGCCTGGCGCACGACCCATCTTCGAGCAGGACGACCCCACGCGTGCCGTGGTGGTCGCAGACTGTCGCCTGGTGGTCTACCCAACCGTGGCACAGACCAAGAAACTCTGGATCAAGGGGCGAAACTTCACCGTAGGTAACCTCATACGCGACGACGAAGTTGCCAAACCATGGCACAACGGCGCCATCGCGAGCTTTCGGCTGTCGCCTCAAGACTACCACCGCTACCACTCCCCCGTGGACGGCACGATTGAGTGGTTTAAACAGATCCCCGGTGACTACTACCAGGTGGACCCGCTGTGCCTCCGAAGTGACATAGACGTCTTGACAACGAACGCGCGGTGCGCCGTGTGCATCAACTCCAAGGAATTTGGCAAGGTGCTGTTCGTGGCGATCGGCGCGACTGACGTTGGCACCGTCGAAATCAACCCCAAGTGCCAGCAGGTCGGTTCAGAGGTAAGGAAGGGAGATGAGGTCGGCTTGTTTCAGTTTGGCGGATCGAGCATCATCGTTGCTTTCGAGGAGGGCCGCATTCTGTTCGACGAGGACTTGCTCAGTGTGAGCCGCCACTTGATCATGATGGATGTCGAGGTGGGCATGAGTCTTGGCCGCGCGACACAGAAGGAATGAAGTGCCCACAGAAGGTAACACACAAAACAATATAAGGCAACGATTTCACAGTCGAAACTTCCTATGTAGCTGAACCGTTCCGGACAGCCCAGCTGAGGAAAGAGATGAAGCTGGAAAGAAAGGGTTGAAATGACGCGAATGTAAAATGGAGGAGAGCATCGCTCTTGCTTCCGCTTCCGCAAGTCTCACTTCACCCATGCGCTACGCCGACACCAGGCACGAAATGTGAGCGAGTAGCAATGTGAGCGAGTAGCAACGGAGGGACATTGCTGCTGCAGTCGTCAGGCTTTCAACCCAAGGTCATCATGGTGAAGCGTCAAGAAGAAGCCAAGACATTTCGTGGATGGCCCAGTATCTCAAGAGAATGCATGCCGGCGTTAAAACGCCATCCGCCAAGACACCCCCTTCGCTCGTGGGGGTCAATGCCAGTGGCCCAAAGTCTCATGGAGGATCTCGAGGGTGAGTTTGTAAGACCGACCTTGACAGTCTTTCTACTCTGCAACACTTGCTGGAGGGTTTGTAGGGGTAACGGGAGTGGTTGGTATTGGTATGACTTCTGGTACATGTCGAAGGAGAAGAAATCGGCCTGACAACAAGACACTATATCCTCACCTCCTTTTCGTTTGTCCCGGAGATCTTCTTCGTTTTCAATTGCCTCTCGTGAAGTCAGGAATCGTCCTGCGTATCACCTCGACGGATCTCTTCGGCACAGAGAGCAAGTCTGCTCGCCCAATAGTCATGTGTCTGTTCCCCATCCGCCAGCAGCGCCATTTTCGCACCCAGTCCGAGCAAGGCATTTGCGACCGAGAGATGTCCATTCTGCAGAGCGTAGAACAACGGTGCGTGCCCGGCGTTGTCCGCAGCATCGATGTCTGCCCCTTTCTGAATGAGGAGGAGGGACGCGTCCACGTGTCCATTCTGCGCGGCGTGGTGGAGGGCGGTTGCGCCGTTTACGTCCGATATGAAAACCGAGGCCGAATGCGAGAGGAGGAGAGCGAGGGTGTTAACGCAGCCGGACATACCAGCATTGTGCAGGGCAGTGAAGCCATGACTACTATCGACATGGTCCACCGGGTAGCCAGACATTAGAAGGTGTTGGATCTTGGGGATATTGGAAGCGGCGGCAGCGCGAGGGAGATCGTCCGACTTGGTCGAGGTAGATGGTTTCGAGTGGGGGAAAGGTCTTGTGAGTGAGCGAAGTAGTCGACAAGATGGCTTGAGAAGTCCTTCGCGTGACTCCGAATCGACGGGTGTCTGAGTTTCTCTAATCGAAGCGGGAAGCTGAAGGAGCGAGGATCTGTTCAATTGCTCCGGCGAAATCACCAAACTGTTGTCGTTTTCGTTCGCTGGGAGCAGCCGATGAGGTATGTTCCCAGTCTCGAGCTTACTATTAGGGCTTGATGGCGATCGAAACCGCTCGTATGGTGAAGAGTCCAGTCGCGAGAGGATCCGGTCAACTTTGTCCTCCACTCTTGACTCTGACAGTCTAAGCACATGTTTAGTTCATGGACAAATGGAGTGTTTCGGGTGCCCTTACGACTGTCTACTGCTTTGGATTGCAGTCAGCAGCGAGGTGCTGGAAATGATGCGCAGTCTCAACGCAGGGACGTCTTCGGCACCCCATTTCAAGCGTGCAAAGAGATGAGGATTGTCTTTGCTCAGCTCCGAATGCCTGCGTAGAGTGGCCGAGACTTCCTCGAGCACATCGCGACACACGTTGTAGGCTGAAAGTAGTCGGACTCTATCGTTCTCGGCCAGCGTCCGCATGTAATATGCCCTACCATCGCCCAGGGTCTGTAGGATGCCGCATAGGGTGAATAGTTCGGATGCAATGACGCGAGCCTCAGAGGGTGATTTCTTACAGGTGTGGTACACGTTCCACGCGAACTGTGGCACGGTGACGAGGTCGCCTAGGCTGAATCCGAAGCTCATTTTGGCTGGTCATGGCATGCTTCTGCAATCGTCGTCCATATTCCGGGGGAAGGAAGAGGACGTGGGAGGAGGGGAGGACGTGGGCCATATATCGAGATGCGAAAGCTGACGCTCGTGTGAAGTGTCATACTCTCTCCTACTTATATTAGCAGATTTCAACCTTAGCGAAGGTGTGAGAGTCGGGCGCCTTCGACTTTGTGGCTTCTCTCTTCCCTGCCAATTTCACCTTGGCTGTAAAATTCGACTGGGCTGAATGTCTCCGGATGCAAACGATACCATACAAAGCATCCTGGGACTCACTTTAGCTGTTATTTTCATGCACTTCCCCGGCATTCCCTTCGCACCAGCCAATCCGATGAGAACTTAGACTTGTGGTTGGACAAATGATGCCCAAACAGCCTACACCCTGCTACCATGGCCGGATGCCGCATGCGCCCGATGACCTAGGGCACGGATATATAGGGCGCTGATTCAACACTGCGACAACTTGTGCGTCGGTAAGACTTGGACACTTACTTAGACTCAACAGAAACAATGCACTGACATAGGTTTGCAGCCATGTCTAAGATCTTTGAGGAATACCAAGAAAAGGGATCGGTCGACTCATTCAATGCCAGCCTCAGCACCGTTTACACGAGACTTGAGCAAATTCGCCGATCGGTTGGCCAATGTCCAGATGAGATCCTTGCACTGAAGAATGAAGTCACCGACCTGAAGGTTCTTCTCCCAGACATTGTGGGCAGAGATAACGATGTCGAACATGGTCGATGCCATCGCCCGCTTCCTGCCATCTCGAGGATCCTCATCCACCTCGAAGAAATTCTGCCTCGGATCGATGATGCCGCACAAGCATATCTCAGTGCCATGGGTACCCCAACGACGTTATTAGGTCGTGCGACGAAGGCACATCGTCGGCAAAAGCTGCGTGAGCTTGCGTCGTTGCTGCATCGAATTCGCCCGCTGCGGGAGGAGCTGAGAAAAGCCATTGCGTCTGCTTCAGGACTTGTTCGAGTCGACCTGGCCCTTCTTGACATTTCACGAGCCGAGAGACTAACGACCGTTGCAATGGAAAGGAGACAGATCGATACCGCTCAAGGGGCACAATGCAAGACTCGAGAAATCAATCAGTCACTCATGCTGAGAGACAACCTTCAGTACCAGAACACAGCACAAGACCTCATGTCCGCTAACGAGACCATCGGTGAACGGGCTACCTCTCTGGTCACATTGCCGCCGAACATGGCATTCCAGATGGACGCCATCAATCCGTGGGAATCGTCTATCTCCCACATCGGCGTAACAGTCTCTCGCTACGGCCCAGACTCATGTAAAACATGGTGTAGCTGCGTCTGTCACCAAAAGTGCGCGGTCAATACGCCCAAGATGTTCCAAGGCATCTTCGGAAGTCTCTTCCTAGGTTACTCTGGTCTACCGTTGGGCCGACAAAAATGCTCTAAAGCATCCTGCACTCGCAACACTACCTTCAGCGTCAAGGCCACGTACCACTTCCCCTCGTGGTACTTTTCCCGCGCCATCTCCCTGGGCATTGTCAACACCCTCTCCAAAGTTTCCATTCATATTTCATTACGCACCGTCGTCCAACGCTCTGAGCTTTTCATCTTTGCGGCCCAAGGTAATGTGCTGGCTGCGCAGGACATACTCTCTAAGAAGCTCGCCCATCCTAACGAGGTGCACACAAATTTCGGAAACACGGCGCTACACGTAGGCTACTAGACCCCTTTAGAGGACATGTGACATTGATAGCTAATTCGACTTGCAGTATGCCATCGACTTTGGCCATCCCGAGATCTGCGAGCTCCTCCTCCACGCCGGCGCCGACCCGACAATCGAAAACAGTGTGGGCAGCTCCGCCGTGGACAAAGCGTGGACCGTCATCCTAACGCAACCGGAGAATTCCCCTCTTGCTGAGAATTTCAAACGGCTCTTCGGGTCGGGTGATGTCCTTGACGAAAAGGGGTTTTCTGTGATTCACAAATGCCTCCTCGGTCTCCTTCGCGTCAAACTGCAGAAACTTCTCGAGTCTCGTGCCGCAGACGTCGACGCCGTGGATACCGAGAACCGCACTGCTCTATCGTGGGCAGCGCAGAGGGGGGACGCGAAGAGTGTGGCCCAGCTTCTCCGTCACGATGCCGACCCGAACATCTGCTCCAAGCTCAAGGCGTCCCCATTGCACTATGCACTGCGGAGCAAATCTCCCGAATGTGTTCGTCTGCTCGTCAAGGCTCGCGCATCAGTATCTTCCTGCGATTGGGGCGGCTGGCCACCCGTGCACACCGCGGCGATGAATCAAGACGACCCGGCCTACATGCTTGCCTTGATCAATGGCGGCGCGGACGTGAATGCCATGGTGTCTGCACCCAGCGGCGCGTCTGTTGGTGGTAGCGGTAGTGGTAGTCGAGGAAAGACGGCCCTGCACCGCGCCGCTCTGAGCAATCGGCCGCGAATGGTGACATGTCTACTGGACCACGGAGCGCGGATCAATCAACAAAGCGTGGGCGGCTCGACCCCGCTGATGGAAGCGATCGATTACGATAGTGTGAATGTGATTAGGGTGCTGATGGGGAGAGGCGCAGACTACACCATTGGTGACGACGTGGGGCAGTCGATTCTCCACCGTGTCGCGTCTAAGGGGAGCATGAAGACATTGGACGTGCTTGCGAATGGAGGGTTCGATTTGTCGCAACTAAACCCCGAGAAACAGGATGCATTTGGCTACACGGCACGAGACATTTTACACAGGGCCACGAGTGTTGCTTTGAGTGAGGAGTTTGTGCGAGCGATGATGGACTGGCTTGCGATCTTGATGGAGCGACGAAACGAACAACCTTCTCGACCTCGTCCCTGTCCCGGTGACGAAAACGAAACCGAAGAATCATCAGATCTGGACAGCGATGACGAGTTCTTTGAAGCTCAAGAGAATCTGGCATTCTTTTGATCATACATTCACCGGTTGCGGAGGGCCGTGACGGCGGTGGCTACAGCGGTTATCCTCTCAACAGTAACCCATGGACAACTGACGTTCCCGAACAAATTGTTTATACGCTTCATCATCGTCGTCTTCTTCTGCTTTGCAGCCACAGTAAGAAAATGCTTCTCGCAGGGCAAGCCGGTCCGCTTCGGCTGCCAACTTCAACTCGTGCATATCGTGGTGAAACCTTGGGGGCGTATCAGATCTCAGTCGGCCGAACAGGAGGGCTGGAAATATAGGGGGTGGAGAAGGAGCTCACCTAGCGTACTGCAAGTCAACGATGACCACGAACCAATCGTCTCCCTCCGAAACTGTGGAGGGCTCATCCTCGCCATGCGTGTCGGCGCAGATGAGCAGTTGATTACTCTTCATACTACCGTGCGAAACGCCGCTGGAATGCAACGCCTGCAAAGCAAACGCGGTTTTCTCGCGAAGGAGGCCCACCGAACTTGCTCGAAGACGGCTATCCGTGTCTCTTAGAGTGGTCGAATTGGGGAGGTATTCCATGACCAGATAGAGGCCCGTCACGACCGCGGTACTGGCGTCCTCGTATACCCCACAAACATACGGTAGGATTGTTCCCTGCGCCGCCCTCGCCTGAGCATATGCATTGACCTCGTTGAAGAAGCGCGGGGCGAACTCCCGGCCGGTTCGTCGTGGGTCACGAGTGATCTCCGCGGCGGAATAGTACTTTAGGATGAGTTGTTGAGGCTGCTGCTGGGCGATTTCTTTCGATACCATGCCACTGCTTGTGGGCGCATCTGTGTTATCTGAGTCGACATCGAGGATGGCTACCGAACAACCTGGTATCTGTCCGATGATATGTCCTCGTATGGAGGCATAATTCGAAATGGAGGGTACCGGTCTCCTCTTCAACTGGCCAAGGACCTGGTTAGGGGGAGACTTGGAAGATTCAAACTCGATGGCGCGAGGTCGTACACCTTCCTCTGGCTCAGGACAACTGTTCTCTAATAATTCATTAGACTCGCTGCAGACAATGGGTGCAGCTTCTTCAAATCCCGAGACATAGTTCCACGCGCAACTTTGGGAAGAAATCTGTGCCACTGCGTCTGCCGAATGGCGGTTGAAGTTCGGGTCACAGAAAATGGTATTTGAGGGTGTGACGCGTTTCAGTTCAATGGGTCGCTGTGCCGAATAGAAGGCGGAGATCTCCCATTTCCCCAGTCGAGGCATGCTTCGTTATTTAAAGGGTTCATTGAACGGCCTTCTGGGAGACTCGGCTGCGGTTTCAGTTGGCATAAGAGGAAAGGGGTTTACAACAAGGGAACTCTCCATGCGCTTCGGACTCTTGGGGTTTATGTTCTAAAGGGTGGGCAAACAAAGCTCTGACTTCTGGGCTGTCTGGCCGAATTATGCCCATTCGGCCATCATCCTTGTAAACGGAATCAAGGCAGCGGGCGCAATTGTTGATGCTCTTAGGTGGACGTCCTCCAGTGTGAGGCTGGCTAGGCTGATGGTGCGTAGGAAGTAATTGACATTGTGTCTGGGCGTGCAAACTCGAGGCCCACTGCAAACACTAGCGAGCGGGGGCTAGAGAAACCGTTCAATAGGATTTTGGCATGTGGAGAAGTGAATTGCGCCAAGAATAACGCGGAAAGGAATGGTCCGCAGAGCCGCACGGTTGCCTTTTTGGACACTGTTTGCCTTGTGACGGGACGGTAACACAATATGTTTGCAGACACCCAAATACAACAAACGGCATGAACCAAACGGGTGAAGCGTCACTACAAACGCCACGGCAGACGGCAGACGGCAGATGACAGTGCCACCAGTTAAAGGAGCCTAAGAGTGAGGCTGCCCCTCGAAAGTTGGGGGAAACGTGTGTCCCAGGAAAGGTACGCATCAGTCACTACCTGCCTAGTAAGTGGTGCAGACGTCGGCCTTGGGATTAAGGTATTATCCGGCTGTTCCTCTTTTGGAGCCAAGCCAACAAGTGACTATCAACATGTATGTGGGTGCCACAGCCGGGTGACAGTCTGGCTGCTTGTTTTCACTGCTGCCACAACCAACCTCACCGCCTCAGTCCAAACCGTGACTGACCATAGCTTAACGTTTACAGATATCATGACATCTGGTGAATCTGTCTGTCCAGCCTAGCGGTGAGGCAGAGCTCGGAACGAGCCAAGCGTACATCCGATTCGCCCCTGTCGCTCACTTCACACGCAAAGTATCCGAAAGCTGCAACCTAGAAAGTGTGAGAAAATCCTCATCTCCCATCGCTATGATGCATCCTCCGTCTTCAAAGGGAACACAGAGTCGACGTCGTTGGTTACAGTTCGCATTCGTGGCCTTCTGCCTTTTCGCCCTTAACATGACCGGGTTGTGGGGGTGGCTGTACGTATTGATCATGGCAACGGCCGGCACATCTATTATTTGATGCGACACTGACTTTCTGCTCAAGATGGCCCTTTTCAAACAGCCCGGCGGATCTGTCATCGGCCTCAACCACGGTAGGGGGGACGCTCCTCGAAAAGCTACGCAAAGAGTACAACTACCCAGGCCTCGCCGCTGCTTCCAGTAGACATGGGGACTTTTCCTCTGCGGTTACTGGTCTGAGGCGGATAGGGGCCTCGCTCAAAATTACAAAAGACGACCAATTTCACCTGGCATCAAACACCAAGGCGATGACGGCCACTACCTTTGCCATGCTGGTGCAAGCTGGGCATTTGCGGTGGGATTCCACCCTGGAGGAAGCCATTCCCTCTCTCGCTGATTCCATGGACGAGGAGCACAAGAGCACCACGATCAAGATGTTGACGTCGCACCGATCGGGCCTCGATATTGACTGGGCTGCCGATACCCAGTTCTATGAGTCCTTGTACGGGCCCGACATATCCGCGAAGCAGGGTCGATGGCTGATGGTCCAGAAAGCATTGACCCAGCCTCCAGCGAGAACCAAGGGCAAATTTTGTTACGACAACACCAACTATTTGATCACTGCCGCCATCATAGAGTTAATCATAGGAAGTACCTGGGAAGACTTTGTTCGGACTCGGATTTTCGAGCCGCTCGGCATGCAACACACAGGGTTTGGACCCAACGATGAGACCAACGTCACTTCCATCTGCAATCCCTGGCCACACCGGTGGGTTTCGGAGCCCTATGGAGCCGCCGAACCTGTTTCAGACGTCGACTTTGACCACCGCGACAAACCACCGGCTTTCAACCCCGCTGCCAGGGTTCATGCGCCAATGGCACAATACAACAAGTTCCTGCAGGCTCATATCGACGGAGTCAACGGGCTAGACACGCCTCTCGGGCTGTCTCAGGAGATGTTCAAATTCCTGCACACGCCCTACGCAGACGACGACATCTACACGCCCGGTGGATGGCACTGCCAACGGCGGAATCAAGACGGCTCCGTCTACAGCATCTCGCATCCGGGGAGCAACAGGTACAACTACGTAGTCGCGTACGCCGTCATTGGGAACGGCGGTGGTGGTGAAGAGGACCGCGAGGGAACTTATATGGTCATGACCAACATCGGTGGACCGGGAGTTGGCGACGGGTTGCGCAAGATCGCTAATGATCTGATGGACGGGCATCTCGTGCTGTTTCCCAGAGGTTGAAGATGTGCATCGACGACGCTGTTTGGGTGGAAACGACGTAGATCCTGTGTTGTGTCTGTGCAATAGGAAAAGGAGTTTTCGAGGCAAACACTGATAGATAATTCCCTCGTCCAGAGAACGGGGGCCCCTTGATGAAAATTCATTTCACTCAATGATAACGATCCCTACAATGTCTAGGCAGTGTGGACGGGACGGCACATGAATTTACCGTAGCCGTCAACTTATGCATAGCGACCAGCTGGGTCAATTGTTCATGCCCCCCATCCACCGTCTTTTCCAGGTCCTGCATATATAGATCCACCCAGATCCCCCTCGCCAGCAGCTCAAAGCTCTGCCTCCCCATCTCCCCATCTCCCCATGGGGGGGTTTATCTTTTTAGCGATTTGGCTTCTTGACGATTTGACGACTGGAAAGTTGA
>WJFF01000015.1:28430-43379 GCA_011800825.1 Fonsecaea pugnacius | reverse complement strand
GGGGCGAAGAACAGGTACGAGTACGAGTCCGAGTCCGAACACCCAGAATGAGTATACACCAAGGGCCGGAGCCGCAGTCTCTACCGAGTACTCACATATAAATGTACTTACTCGTACGATGGGGAGAACCCGGCCCCAGGGAGCGGGGGCCACCATGACAAACCGAACGAGGCTGAAAGATCAGGAACACGAACAGACAAGACAATCAATTGTCTCCACCCTCTCCAACATCTCCACCCTCAATAGGCACAGTTTCTGGATACAAATGGGGCTCTGCTCGCTAGGTAATTACATTATGTATGTCAGAAATGACCATTTCGTAAGCCCTGCTTCTTGAACCTCGGAGCCGATCAACCACACCACGCTACACGCATTCATCACTGGCATCCGCTGAGATCAAGACTCGTACTCGTAAGGGCGGAAATCGTGGCATGCACGAATAAGCTGCGGAGCCATATTCCCGAGGTACTACAGTACATTCTGTAAGCAGTCCAGATACCAAAAATGCATGCAGAAGTCGGTTGATCTATTGCCTATCCAGCCCACATTCGGCGATCCCGCAACCAGGTCCTCGCTCGCATTCGGACAGGGTACGGCACATCTTGAACTAGGCCATCTCCCGTAAAGCCCTCCTCGACTAGGCACAAGCTTCGTCCCACCCAACAAGTCCCCCAAATGAACACGATGAAACACGATCGCTCGGGTTTATGGAAGGGGGCCGGTTGACATTCTTTGCCTCGATATCCAATTCATGCCTGGGTCAGCCAGGCTCGTTTCTGGTGGAGCACAAAAGCCACAGCGCGTCTTCTCGTTCTGGCACTCCTCCCACCAATTCGACATGTCTGTCTTTGGAGAAGCTCGCGTCGGTGATGAGGTGCATCAGCCGGCATTGGGCCACTGACAGATATCATCTCACATGATCTAAGCGTCGTCATCGTCAGCAAGCCTGAGACAAATGTATTACCGGGCGACGAACTGACCAAACAATTGTCATCGACCACCATAGTGCCGCCCGGCTCGCCAAACCCTCCCCCTGTAACTCCTGTCATGTGGCCCCTTTGGATCGCTAATGCAAATCTAGCGAGCATCCCCTCCTGCATTGACAACAGACGTTAGATGTCATTGCAGCCTAGCGTGGGGAATTGCGTGGAGGTGCGTGCGTCCGTCAAATCATGTGGAGACTCGACATAATCCATGCCCTGACCAAAAGCTCGTCCATGGAACCTACCGTGACAAAAGTGTCTCCCGCACTGCGCCTCCGTTCCACATCGTTTTGACTGGTGATCTCGTAGCTGCGGTGCATTGCCCGACGACTTCTGAGTCCACTGGAAGCCACGGCTCCAGCGCCATCTTCATCCTCATCGCTATCGTCGTCGTCTCCACCCCGAGTGCGTCGGGTGCGTCGACCTCCAAATCTGAGCGATGAGTGCACCCCTCCACCAGGATTAGCAATGTCGATCCCTTTTTCTGCTGCCTCGCGTTCTCGACTGTCGCCTCCGGGACCGAAGATTTTGACTGTGCTGTCAATGCCGCTGCAAGCGATCATGGGCTCATATGGGTGGCCCTGGACCACGTTGACAACCTCGCCGTCTCCTTCCAAAATATTGAGGATCTTGCACGTCTTCCTGTCCCAGATGAAGAAATTGCCATCATCGGAGCCGCTGACAACATACTCATCATTGAGACCACAGAAATTCACGTCCTTGACAGTACGTGTATTACAATGGCCCTTGTAAACTTTGGTATGCGACGTGTAGGGCACCTGGAGATTCACCGAAGCTCGTTCACGATACCGCGCAAACCCGATCCGCCGTCGGAAGAATAGACGTTCCGGAGCCTCCCCATCGTCGTCATCTTCGTCGGTCACTGAAGTGTCTGATTCAGATTCGTCGTCCTCGTTATTATCTTCATTTCCATCTTCGTCCGCATCCTCGACGTGGACAGTGAGTGGAGTGCCCATTTCCACATCTGGCTGGCTGGATCCTTCGGTGGCCTCGTGCGGAGTTTGGGGCGATTCCGTCGAAGACTCCCCGAGGTGGGTTCTGATAATGTCGATGGCTTCAACAATACGTTCCTCTTCGTCCGGGTCGATGTCTTCTTGAGACCGTTCTTCCTCCATATCTGAGTTGGCCATCTGAAGTCTCAATCCCCCAAACGCTCGGTTCACAAAATCAAAAGTGACCCCCTCCGCGGCACGCATGAGCAGGGAGCGGCCTACCTTGAGTCCCCAGAACCTGGCCGCTGCACCCTTGTCCATCACGCGTATTGTCGTGGAGGGATTCAACGGATCAGCCCGAGTCTCAGACATACCATGGCTAGCAACCAGCTCAATATTGCCTAGGGCTCTCGTGAAAGCTAGCACGGCCGACTTCTGATCCTGAAAAACATGACGAGTCTCGTCTCGCTCGAACCGATTTGTGTCT
The DNA here is from genome assembly GCA_011800825.1 of Fonsecaea pugnacius. Taxonomy (NCBI): domain Eukaryota; kingdom Fungi; phylum Ascomycota; class Eurotiomycetes; order Chaetothyriales; family Herpotrichiellaceae; genus Fonsecaea; species Fonsecaea pugnacius. The sequence continues at coordinate 40,956 of WJFF01000015.1, read as the reverse complement.
AGATCCACAATCGGGGTCTTATCTTCTGCCAGATCCAAGAGATAGGCTTCCAATTTCGGCACAAAGGTTTGTACCGTATCCTCTGGATCAAGAGGAAATCGAGGACTCTCTGGACTCACGTTGGGCGGCCGCTTAAAACCTCCCAATACCGCAATTTGCCCACCATCTAGCCAGAGAAGAATCGCTTTCAGGAAGTCGTAGCAAAATCTCGACTCTTTGCGGATGTTCTTACCTTCGTGAGCAGCAGGTCTAATCTGATCGAATTGTGCAAGCCGAACATCCGGGGCAGAGGTGAGGCTTTGCAAACGTCCACCGAGGGTGCGGGCCAAACAGCCAGCCGCTTGCACGAATCGCCAACTCGATTGTCGATTTCTCCTCAAAGTATTTTGTAGAGTGACGTCCTCCTCACTCGGGTTTATCGGGTATGACCACGTACGGATGACCTCGTCCATCTGAGGAAGTAACGAAGCACATTGTCCAAGGGCACTAGTAAATGCGGCTGTATGGGGTGTTAGATCTGAAGTCCCCTCCAGAGACGCAGAAACATCGGCGCTTAATAAGGCAGAGAAGTCAAACAAGGTCTTGCGGAGTTGGATGAGTGAACTCGCCACCCGTTCACTCGATCTCTGAGCTTCCGAGAGGAGGAGCCCATGAGCCGAAGGGGTCTCAGCCGTCGTTTCGGACATGGGGGAAGGAATAGGGATAAGCTCAGACTCTCCGTCAGCGAACCTCGCCAACAGAGCAGTGTGGCCCTCCTCTGGACGGTCGTCCGGAACCCTCCGTAGACGCCTACTGGGATTGGCTACATCGCCCAGACTGCTGGAAGAGGCATTCGCTTTCCCCCTCTTCCTCTTGCGGTCTGAAAGGTTTCTAAGCCGGAAATCCTCATTGGCTCGGGCATCGGCTTCCCTCACATCGGGCGACTGGACGATATCAAAACTGTAGATATGATCTCCAGACCAAGAGGCGATGAGATTGTTGGGATTGGCATCACTGATCTTGCAAGCCGTGATATGGCCATGTTCACGCGGTCCCATCTTGCGCTTGTTGTTGGGCCCGAATCGTCTAACACATCGGGTTGCGTCAGCCATGGCCTCGTCTTCTGGGGAGCCCGCGTCAGGCTTTCGAGTGCCAGGTTGGCCCTTTTCGGAGCCCAGATCTCGACCAAGCATGCGCCTGTCGTGCAGAAAGCAATGAAGGTGAGCCCCACCAAGCGCAATGTACTGTGGCTGACTGGGCGCACAGGAGATAGTGTTCAAATCGAAGGCGTATTTCTTGTAAGAAATGAGGGGAGGGGGCGAGTCGCCGCTGTCGCCCTGAGCTCCCTGGTGAAATCCTGCAAAGCCCCGGAGACCCCGAGGCGCAGGATATGCTGACGAGGGCTGTCTGAGATCCCATTGTCGCACATCGCCATCCTCGGAGCATGTCAAGAACAGGTATGGACTGGACTCGGTCACTATTCTCTTTGTGCGATCTGAGTGGCTTCGATATACCCGACAGTTGGTATTGCCTTCATTCAGCCACCTTGCGTTCTGAAAGAACTTGTTGAACCTCCGGCTTCTTGTGCCTGCATCGCTCGACGTGCTCTGGCTCGCAGCTCCAGCATATTCCAGATCGAAGACGCGGACCTCGGAGTCTCCGGCGCATGTAACAACGGTGTGGTCGCCCGAGTGGGGCATGAACTTGACTGAGAAGATGTTTGCATGGTGACCGGTGCTCACACTTGTGTTCAGCGTGAAGGGCTGGGTGCTGCCAGGTGCATTGTAATCCCAGATATTGAGATAGGTATCATCTGAGCCTGAAGCCAGAAGATTGCCACCTTTCGACCAACTACCCGAGACGGTATCAGCAGGTGTCCCTTACGCACGCAACGAGAATGGAGGGGGGTGGCAGAATCGGTGAGACCTATACCAGAGGGCATTGACGCAACCGGTGTGAGCTCCAAGCTCATTGACAATATCCAAATCTTCCACCCAAGACTTGTCCCCATACAGAGTTTTAATGGACCTGCTTCTTCTCGTCTCGCCCAAAGATCGCTTTAGTAGCCGAAGGTCAAACTTGTCGCCCATGTCGTATCAGCCGGGGGGCAACTGAAGCCAGTAGACCGAGGAGGGTATGAATTGACACATGCAAGATACGAAGCCTTGTGCCGACGAGGATGACCTCGGCCGAGGGCGCAGTTGGATGTGATGTGAGGTTTGTTCGGATTCGGCTCAAATTGTGCACGCAAGGGGAACTCTGAACGAGGCTAACGGTGGAGGGAGCATGTGGTTTCTGAGCTGCACCGAGTATTGTGAAAGCGCTCGGCTAAAATGGTGGCAAAGCAACGGCTGGAAGAGGGAATCAGTTCGTGAGGGACGATACAGACTGGATCTTGGTAAGAGGCTGGCACCCAAGATGGAGGAAAGGGAATCCAGAGAGGGACTTAGTGATGGTGGGCGCAGTCAGAGGATGTGTTTACGCCATGCTGAGTGATGGCGGAGGCGGAGGTGCAGACCATAGAATAACGATGGACATGGAAAATGAGGGTAAAGACCCAAGCATTGCCGTCACCGTCACTGGCAGTCTGGCACCACGACCCGCCAAACGGAAATGGTTGTTAGCCTTGCTGGTGCCACTAGTGGCAATTAGGGCCCTTAGCACCACTAAATGCGCACTAGGGCAACCCCGCGCAGTCACTCAAGGCTCAGGCATTAGCAAAATCCTCGTAATGGACATGGCTTTACTCGTATTTGTACATCCGGTATTATGCCTACCGGCCACTTATGTACAAGTAGTATTCAGCATGTAGTAACCCTGTCGCTCGGGTCTTTTTGTCATTTGGCTTCCTCCCTCCTCGAGTTCCGCATCTACTAGTACTCGTACAGTATGTAGATACAAGCTACTTCCAGAGTCTTAAGAATCCACCGCCTCGGCAAAATCCCCTTCCAATCATTCGTCAGACCTCGATGCAAGGCATTATTTGATATTTCAACAATTCTGCTCAATGGTTTTTTTCTTCCAACAAGGAAGCCTCATCCAGCGTTCTCCGTCGGGCGATGGGGCTCCCGTGAAATACCGGTTCCCAGCCTTTCGTGCTCATAGTACATGTGTGCCTCCTGGTCTTCTGTAACGCCTCCCGGGTATACCCCATTACCAGTCGAAGCATATCCCACGTAATACTTGCTGGCCATTTATCTGGCCCCTTGATCCACACTCTTTTTTCAATATACGCCTCCCATTTCGGGAAGTTGCTAGGTTGGCTATACGCCAACCAGCTTCATGTTGTCGTTCAACGCCGTTTGCCCTGGCTCCGGAAAGGTCTCTTTGCAGCTCCCACTCTGAGCCCCAGCAACCGATGTCCATAGGGAATAAGGCCTTCCGATTTTAGACCCCTCACCCTGTTGTGTATGCACCTCGGTCCTCAATCGTTTGCTCTAGGGAGATGGTGGACGCGTCTCCTGGCATTTCAGCAGCCATATGGGGTGTTTCTTCCTGCAGCGGTGGATCGAGTAGATCATGATAACCATTTCAAATGGGTATTGGTGGGCCTGCAGGGAGTGTGCCAAACTTTGCCTTGCTGCCTACAACCACAATGCCCACGAGCATCCGCGACTATCTCGACTTGGACCCGGTTTGCCTCACCTAACTATCATCTGTGCGGCGTTTTTTGCTCGTGAGGGATTTTCGAACGTTTTCCATTGCGGTAATTGCACTTTCGATCTGCTCGGCCTCTCCCGCGAGCTCTTGAAGCATTAGTTCCAATTCGACACACCGGCGCCGAAGCCTGATAATCTCTTCTCTAAGAACCTCAACAGAGCCCGAAGTCAGAATGGGATCGTTTGCCACGGGGGTCGTGGAACCAGAAACCGGCCTCGTCTCGGGAAGCTTTTCCTTACCGGACTCGAGTTCTTCAATTCGTTTCTGCAGCGCTGCCCGTTCTCGCTCCCACCCTTCTCGCTCCAATTTGAACCGTCGCGCTTCGTCAGCTCCCTTGAGTTGTAGTTGCGATGACATAGCCACGATTTGTCTCCACTGTGCGCCATCTGCTGACGATTGCTGATGAACTTCGTCACGTGATTTGGCCAGATCCTGGACCTGACTTTCCAATGCATCCACCTGCTGCTGTAGCCGTATTTTGTCCTCGGTCAACGTGTTGATTTCGTGATCGGACACCTGCGACTTCTTGTCCAAAGCGGTGCACCGGATCTGAGACCTTGAAAAAGCGGCCAACAACTGGTCATGTTCACGTTGTAGAGTCTGAAGCGCAAGAGTCTTGGTCGAAATCTGGTGTTGTAGGTCTTGGAGATGAGAAGTGTGGGCAGCCTGAGTTGTCGTGGGAGAGTATTGCACATATTCCGAACTCCCTGTCCGTGGATATTGGATTGCCGGTGGTGATGGCAGCGTGCGGCTGGATGGTTGAGATTGCATGGGTGACTGAGCTGAGCCAAAAACCGAACTGGAAGACGAGGCATGAGGCGACTGCCCCGAGCCTGAGGCCGTCTGCTCGTATGGTGGGTTTCGTTTCAACTCTTCCCCTTGAAGGATTGGGGGAAGTCCTTGCTCAAATGGACGGGGCATCTGGACAGCTGGGTGCTCAAGTGTGCGACGTTGGTGATCATCACTTCGAGGAGTGTCTGGCGGAAGGGGTGCTTTGCGGGGGTCATTTATAGATGTGGGAGCGGCCGAAGATTGCCCATGGATAGATAAACGACGTATGTCGTTTACAAATGGGGGCGGAACAACATCAGCCAGGGGGGGTAACCCCGGTTTCGACGTAACTACGTGTGACTGTATGAGGCGACTCGTATTTCGAAGTTCATTGAGGGTCCATGTAAGAGACTGTTTGAGGCCTAGCTTAGTCACTTCGACTCCGATAGACTTTTTTGGTCCCGTCAGCACTTCCCGTTCCAATGGGGCGGACCGGGGCTTACCTCGAAAGGGCTTTTTTGCCCTGTTGAAATGGCCAGAGCTCGAGTGACCTCTGATTGAAGCTCCAAGAACCCATGTACGAGGTCCAGCACCAGCGACTCAGTATCTGAACAGTTGCCGCATGATCCGCGCCACGCTTGATGATGGGAAATATCTTCTGGAGGGGGCGCGGGAGGGCGATGCTCTCCCGGGTAAACATACGAGCTGGTCTGAGGGGCGAAAGGCGGTCGTCAGTCACTCTCACCAATACACGTGCCCATCCCAACCCTTCCGAGGATATGGTTATGGCGTCTATGCGACCACCAGTCACATACCTGAGGGTATATCCTCCTCTTGGACGATTGTACTTCTGTTTCTAACCTCTCCGGTATATAATCCAATCGCGGACGCTTGTCCGGAGGCTCTTCCAACTCCACCCGTGGACTGGTGCTCCCAGGAGACCAGAAGTACCTAGCAGGAGGAGATGATCGGTCGGTAGTGCGTCGCTGGTGAGATTGATCCATAGGCAGGTCGCGTTTTCGGGGTGTCTGATGCAACGACGGCGAGAAGGGACCATCTACCCCTCGGCGAGCGGGTTCAGGCGCACTGGTGACACGGGAGAGGAGGAGGCCGGAAGCCATAGAGGTATTGGGCTTCACATCTTCTGGCTCATCTGGAGAATAGAAATCACCGTCCATCCCTTCCACCGATCTCGCACCAGCTTCTGGTCCTTTGTCAAGCGGGAGTGGCGTGTGCAAGGCAACATTTGAGGGGACAGTGGCTGAGGAAGAGGACGCGTGTGGCAAACCAGCGCGAGGACAAGAAGGGTCGGTCTAGGACGAGGACTTTTTTTTCTTCTCGGTTTAGGCGCCGTTTAATTGTATGTGCCTTCCCGCCTAACTTATCGTAAAGGACGGGCGCGGGAGGCAAATCCTTGATATTGCATACTCGCGGACTGCGACGAGAGCCAGGACGGGGACCATAGCATGCCTACGCGGGCATGGGGGAGACTGTACAGTATGCTATGTCCTTGAATGGATCGCCCTGCAGCTAGGAAAGAAACAGGATCGAGCAAAGACCAGGGCGAGGTAACAGAGATGGTGATCGTCGATTGGACCGTGGGAAGGCGGGCGCCAGGGGATAAAGAGGATCTGGTCGAGAGAAGGCAGAGATCGAGAAGGATTGGAGAAGAGGAGCAAGAACTATGATTATTGGAGTCAGCCCGCAGGAAGTACGAGGTAAAGTTTGGGAATGGAAAAAGATCCAGAGATCACCGCGCTCCGTACTTTGTTTCGAAGAAGTTTAGTACACAGTGGGCGCATGGATCACTTTACCAGCAGGGCGCCAACGGGCAAAGTTTAGCCTCCCGCCAGTCAAGGATACTGCAACGGGCAGCCTGGTGGTGTGTCTCGGCCGCGAGGGCCATCTTTTTTGGGAAATGGGAGCTCCGATTCGCCTGCGCAGAGGGCCTTGAGGGTTTCGGGGGTGGGTGAACTGTCTGCTTCGCTCCGTGTGTGGTCCATTGTAACTGAGATGTTCTGTAAAAGGTGCGCTTGCTCCTTTGGGTTCGCCACGACTGGCGTGTTTTCGGGATGCGAATTGAGGCCAGCTATTGTGTCATTGGCAGGGCGGGATGGATCTGGAAGAACCTATCGGAGGTGACCTCGACGACTGACATCAAAAAACTAACCCGAGGGGGGAAGTGGTGTAAGGATTGTTGGAGTCAAGGGAAGGGCAACCATGGGGGACCTAACATTCCACGAAAGATAACGTGATCCAAGAGAGAGAAAAGGAAAAAGGGGGGAGGAGAGGGAGGAAGCGAGTGTCATGCACAACAAGGAAGGACGAGAAAAAAGATCCTATACCCAAAGGCAGATGCAATGCCTTGTTGGGAAGTTCCCCAGCCTATCTAGGGAAAGCTTCGAGGCAAAGGGAAGCTGGCTGACTCGTCGCCGCCTTGGGCGAATGGCACTCGATGGGTAAGAGCAGCGAGAACCAGTCATCGGCCACCACTGACAACACCTCTCCTCCATCCCACCTCGCACCAGGTTGATTACCTCTGCAAGTCTCCAGCTGGTGCCAACTGGAGCCAACAGCCAACTGCAGCCACCTTCCGAAATTCTTACCTGATCAATTGCCACGGCTGCACTCCATAACCGTGTGTTGTATCCTCTCCAGCTCCAGTTTTCCGATGACTACAGTTGACCACAGTATTAGATAAGCCACTCACTAAACCCGATCCCTACCCATCTCCTCCGGAGCCAAGCGCGGCCGCACAAAGGACCCATCGACAGAACGAAAGATGAACCGACTACCAAATGGATCAGTGACCACAAGCTCGGCCGTGTGGACTAAGGCCTCCAGTGCCTAGCCAGCAAAAAGGGACAAGAGAGAGGACGCTGCTGGACAAGGCAAGTACAAATGTGGTACATGAGCACTAGGTACATCATATGGAAAGGAGTAGTCTTCTCACGCTCCTTGAAAGGTATTGGTACCCGAGGACAGGCCACGATCAGGCATACCACGTGGGTACTAGTAACATTGACCCAAGGTAGGGATATGTATATCACCCAACTCTTTTGATCCTTGAGATACTGGGTCGCTAGCCATGATCCAGACAGGCAAGTCCAGAAGGAATGTCATGGGCCAATTCACACCGAATACTTGCCGAATCCTGCAGGGTCTCCGACCAAGACAAATCCAACGTTATCATGCTCTGTTCTCTGCCTTTACGAGTAGTAGTGCCAGTTCTCGCACGAAACGAATCCCTTCGCAACCTAGCACTTATCCGGTTAGAGATCTGCAGAGCAAAATATACCGCTCATGCCTCTCCCTCCTCACCATCACGCCTCTTTGTCTCGCCGCTGGCCCGCAAGAACGCATAGCGAGATAGACACAAAATTGCTCTTACTGGAAATAGAAAGAGAGAGCTACTGGATCACTACGGACCCCTGGCAGAGATAGCATGACGAATTAGAATTCTCAGGCACGGCTTAGAGAGGAGCCTAGCAGACAAACCAGTAAGAGGAACATGTCTGCTCTGAGTAATAGGCGATAGCGGGAAAAAAACAACAATAATTACTCTTCATTCAAGTCAAGTGGTCAATGCAGCTGGACTCGGGCCGAAGAGAAGAGGGGGGCGTATTATTCATCCAGCCCCTCGACAGTCATGGCAAAAAACGTCGGCAGTTCTCCACTGACATGCAGCGGAGCGGTTGACGTTTGGCTCTAGGAACGAGTAAGAGAATGGAGGGGAGAAGCTTGGTAGATCGGCCCTCAACTTTCATCCCTACGACTGTGGGGGCAACTAGGTAAGATGGGCCAAAGCTTCTGCACCAACTTACGCTAGCTACACTATCACTAATTCGATCCTAGTTAATTGACTCGGAAAACATCTTGGACCTTTCCCTGGGATTGCCCTCGTCATTCTACATCTCAAGGGGCCTTCTTCGGTCGCCCATGATTCGACCGACTGAGTCCTCCCCTCACACAAACGAGCTCCACTATCCCGACACCCTCCGGTCGCCAAGAACTCGGATGTGCAGTGGGAACGTCTTCTCGAAGCTCACTGCCACTCTGTGTGACCTCCTTCGGGTTAATCCACCGTCCTTTTCCTGTGAAATGCTACTCCATCCTTCTCCTCGCTTTGAACCATCGAAATATCTCTTTGGTCGCGCTCCAAACAACACAGATCCTCCTCTACATCTTCGATTTGAGCCGGAAACCTTGTCAGCAGATCTTCCCTTTGTGGGAATGCGCACCCTTGAGGAATTGGCGCCAGGAAGACAGCATCTAGGAACGGGTTTCTTTCCAAGCTTCTTGTGTTCTTGTTCTTTGGATGTGACGACACCAAAGCTTCGAGCACACTCAGAGATTCTGGACCAGTCAACTTTACTCGCCGTTCAGATCCAGTGTGCTATTCCGCGCTCAGTTGTTGTAGCGCTATCGCCGCGGCTCTAAGAAACCTTGCCTCGCAGGTTCCAAATACCCATTCTGGTAGTGTCAGGAACTAATTCTACAGAAGGATGTAACTCCACGTCCGACAGAGCTTGTTGGACTTCCCTCGCAAGCCGCTCTTGTTGCTCCCGAAGCATGAGGCCTTCTATGGCCCTGCAAATGAAAATCTCTTGCAGTATCTGCTCAGCAAGTGTTTGGTGCATCTCGATCAACGTTCCAAGTGACGACGACCCCGGTGACCCATGTACTTGCAGACCCACCAATAAAGCCGCACAGGCTCTAACTCGGTCGTCCACAGCGGACACCAAGGCTGACCATTGTGGGTCTATCTGGTGGGGACAATATGCTTTCTCCTCGCTATTACCTTCACGAGACAGATTGTCTGTATCATTGGTTGGACGCCTGGAAGACGCGTCAAGGTACCAGTTTTCAAAGGTCGTCATGACAGCCTCCAGTGGTCCATGTACGCCGCTGACCTCGTGGAGTTCTTCCAGGCAACCCGCAAGTAAAAGTAATGTGTCTGACCCTGCATGCTCTACATCTTGACGGGTTCGTTCCTGGTCGAGCCACCGGCTCACAGCGAAGGCGTTAATTTTCGCCTGTCGATCATGACACAGGGACCTGAGGGTGCTTAGCTGATGCTTCACCCCCTCAAATCCTGTCTGTAGTTGCGATTTGATAGATGCCTCGTAATGCTGGAAAGTGGCCGCAGACTTTTCGTATACGAGAGACAGTTGGAGAAATTCATCTTCCAAACGCGCAACTTCTGTGCCAGGTAAGGCGCGGCCGGGACGACCGGCGACGTGTTGAGGATCCGAGGGCAAGAGCGGGACGACAGCGGTTGATATCGGCGTTGGCTTCTTGGGACTGTAATGCTGCTGGTGGGTGTTAAAGTCAGGTTTTCCACCCAATCTCGCTGTTGGTCTAGCAGAGGAAGACGACACATTTCCTCCAGAAAACACATGGGCGTCGACCTTTGAGACGACTTCTCGCGAAGCTCCAGTATTAGGGTTTAGTCTCGGCCGTACTGACGCGCTCAAGGCTCTATTGTGCGACTTTGAGATTGGCAATCGTGTGTCGCCTGAAGATTTGGTTGAAATGCCATGCTGCGAGCGCGAAGACGCCGTAGCGATTGCCTCTTTAGGCGCGCTTGAGGTAGGGCGTATGGAGGTTGCATTACTTGATGACTGACTCCTGGAGTGGCCGGGTACTAGACGACTTGCACGTGCAGCAGCATTTACTGTACTAGTCTTCGTGGCAATGCGAGAACCACGAGGCTTTGACGGGTCGCTGGGAAGTCCTCCAGATGCATCGTTGGTGGCGCGGAGACATGCCGTGGGCGGTTCCAGCCTTGTCGGTTCTTTTGCATCTAGCTGAATCTTCTGCGGCGCTTTCCCGGTCGTCACTGCTGAAGAAGCGTCAGGCGATAGGGAAGAATTTGCCTTGATTGGGGACTGGCTTCGTGTAGGGATATTAGTAGGCATGACACATTAGTCATGGCGCTTATCGGTCAAGGCTCCGTTTCAGTGTCGATCCGCTTCTGCGAGGAGGGAAAAGAAACCAAATATTGTTTCAGACCAGCTGGATAGTTGTCATTGGGGACATGGTTCAGGGTGTTATTTGGGTTTGGACGAGTGAGAAAACAGAAAGTGAACCAACCAGGTCGGGGAATGCAGCGACAATAAGCCACAGGTATGTGGCCGAACTAAGCAGGTGTCCCGAGCCAAGCCTAAAGTCTCCTATTCGTCAACTGGAGGCCCTTTGCCCTTCTTCTGATTTTGCCTCCTTGCAAGGCTATCCAATTCTCAGGTGAAAATATACAGTGTCATCACAAGATGTCAATGGTAGGTACAGCGTACGTGAGTGAAGCCCCTTTCATACCCCCTCCGGTATACAGCAAAAGATCAAGACAGATTGCAGAGATCAACAGTCCCTCGCGTATCATTAGAGTCAGGCCGCCAGCTACAGTTCTCTCGGATACATACAATATGTCTCCGAGACAGCCTGACCTGACGATTCTGCTACATTTAAGCACCTTTCTCTTCGAGGCGATCCATGAGACTCTGTTCATTCTGTTCTGAAAGAGCTGCTGTGTTACCACCGAGAAGTGAACGCAAATTACCGTGGGCCAGTTGCCAGAACTAAGCGTGGCCTACCCTGAAATTCTTCACATCCACCGGATCAGACGGTCTTTAGCATTCTCCCTCAGACAGCGAACGCCACCATGGCCACTGATGACGGACAAGCGGCACATAAGATGTTTAACGATGCAGGCTTCACCAAGGTATATGCGGAGAGTGCCGAGAAGATGACCGGGCACTTTGCCGATCTGCTCATCAAACAATCAAACTTGGACGAAGTGTCTGAGAATGAAGAGTTGGTAGTGCTGGACCAGGCCTGCGGGACGGGAATTGTCTCAGACCACCTAGTCAAAATGTTGAATAACAAGCAAAGAGCCAGCCTGGACCTCACCTGCGCAGATTTTTCGGATACTATGATCGAATTCGTTGGTCTGCGGATTCGTGGATTCGCTGTCAAAAGTGCCCACGCCATCAAAGCAGATGCCATGGATACCAAGTTCCCCAGCAACAAATTTACCCATGTTCTTCTCAACTTTGGACCCATGATTTTCTCAGACTGGAAGGTCGGCATGACCGAAACCCACCGCATTTTGCAGCCTGGTGGCACTTTGGCCATGTCTTCATGGATGGGACTCGGCTGGTACGACGATGTGAAAGATGCCTTTGCCACGGATCCAGAAATCCCCCCGTTCCCGTCAATCAAACAACTTTGTGAGCTAATCAACTCGGACGGGCGATGGAGCGAGGTGGACTGGATCAGAGACAATGTGGCACAAATCGGGTTCGTTGACGTGGATGTGCGAGAGGCGCCCCATACCAGCATACTCAGTGGCGCTGACCAGTTTACCCGCTTGATGACTGGGATGGTGGGCTTGGTGCAGCAAAAGACATGGTCCGCGGAGGAACAGGAGAAATATAGAGACAGGGCGACGAATGCTGTGGTGTCCTACATGAGACAAAAGTACGGCGATGGGGAGATCAAGTGGGACTGGGTCGCGATTCTGACGACGGCCAGAAAAGCTGGACCGGCATGAAAATCGGATCCGAAACTTGATAAGCTGGTCTGGAGCTTTCGATATGCAGATATGCAGGCATCAAGAGCAAGAAGCATATGTGACCATGCAGGATAGACTGATTAGGTACTTTGGTGAACAACGACCCCCGTCTCCAAAAACGCTCACTTTCTCATTGAAGCCTTAACTCCGAGCTGGATCCGTAATAGGCTGCTGTGTGCACTCGTAATCTTTCACCCTTGCCATTGCGCGGAGGACGAGGGATATATTGGGGGTTTTTGAGAGACATGTCCGAGTTACAAGCGCAGAATGAGCGGGACTTTGGTCTGCGCCTCAAAAACACCCACAAGCCATGTTCCGCACCTTCCTCCACAAGTGCCTAGTGCGTGCTAGGTACCTACATGTACATGTATCTCTGGATAAGGTCGTGCACTTTACCACCAGAGAATGAACCCATTGCTAGCACTAGACCCTATGTTGCCTGTGTACCTACAAGCATTACAAGTAATTGTACTACAAACAGTAGGGACATGCGAACCATCAACGTTTCTCGGTAGGTACCGCTACAAAAAGTCTCTTATTTTG
>WJFF01000159.1:29946-50513 GCA_011800825.1 Fonsecaea pugnacius | reverse complement strand
GTGGTACCTACCGAGTACACAGTAACATGTTCCGCCGCCACATAAGTACGCTAGCCTCCAAACCAATGCCAGTAGGAAGAATTCCGTCATGGACTCCTCGCCTCGAACATACCAATACTTGTATATCATTGGGACTTTAGTTTCTCCGTCAACTCAGGGACCCTCTCGAACAGATCCCCGACCAATCCCACGTCCGCCACTTGAAAGATAGGCGCGTCCGGGTCCTTGTTGATACATGCAATGACTTTGCTATCCTTCATGCCCGCAAGATGTTGGATGGCGCCCGAGATTCCGACGGCCAAATAGAGTTGAGGTGCGACATTCTTGCCGGTTTGGCCCACCTGTAGACTGTTGTCTGCAAACCCACTGTCTACCGCAGCTCTCGACGCCCCAATAGCCGCGCCCAACGCATCTGCCAGTGGAGGCATCAAGCGGTCAAATTCTTCTTTGGATTTCAAACCCCGACCGCCCGAGACAACCTTCTCGGCCGAGGCGAGTTCAGGACGATCTGATTTGGTAAGGTTTTCAGAGATCCATTCCGTGGACGATTCAGCCTTGGGGTCTGAGCCCTCTTCGACGCCGGCGGAGCCGCCTTCAGCCTCGGCAGGAGCGAAAGCTGTTTGGCGCACTGTTAGTAGTTTTGTAGGGTCGCTGCTCTGGACGGTGAGGATTGCGTTGCCCGCGTAAATAGGTCGGACAAACGCTGTACCACATCAGCAAAACCCGCCTTCTTTCCCGGGATCGTGTGTGAAAACTCACTGTCTTCTCCCTCAATACCCATCACGTCCGAAATCTGCTGCACGTCCAACAACGCCGCCACTCGAGGGAGCAGACTTTTACCAAACGCGGAATGCGCTGCAATCACATGCGTGTAGCCTCCCTTCTTGATATTCTCCACCAGCAGTGGTGCCCAGTTCTCGGGTAGCCCTCTGTCGTATGCCTCATTCTCCACCGCGATGACCTTCTCTAGGCCTTTGATTTTCGACGCTTCCTGTGCGACGGCCTTGGCTGATTTTCCGGCCACGAAGCCATGTACAGAACCTCCGAGCTTTGCCCCAGCTGTAATTGCTCCTAATGAGCCACTGTTGAGTTTGCCGTCGCGTTGCTCGAGAATGGCAAGTGTGGAGAGTAGTCGTGCGAGGGATGACGATTGGAACTGGGATAGAAGGGTATGGGAAGGAGAGCGGGCGCGAACTGCCCGTAGGGCGGATTGTCCAGCTGTCGATAGCATGACTATAGAGTGCGTCTCTCCAGCTGGAGGAGCAGAAGTAGGGAGTGCTTAAAGAGTGACGCTGGAAGATCAGAGGAATGTCGTGTCGATGGAATTCTTCGTCGCAGTCTTCAATTCGATTATTGACGTCTTCGAATGACCTGCGCCGCTCAAGCTTCGACCTCGGGATCTCTAGGGTTTACGCGAGTTTCTCCCGAATGCAAGCATTTGGCATTCCGATGTCGGGAGACTTTCTCCGAAGCCGAGTCTAAGCGCAGGCACAGCAACATGATCGACAAGGAAACATGTTTGAAGATACATTCTGCATTGCATCTGCACGACCATATTTGCTCTCCTGTGGTCTAATTTCATCAATCAGAGCTGATTGTGGCTTTGTCCTGCACAGTGACATGATTGACAACAAACCCAGTTTTCCGATCAGAGATGAAAGACGCTGATGATGTCTGATTTCCTTTCGCTATGCATGACGCTGAACGCTAGACAAGGGACGACATCCTGTCGTGTACAGAGACGATTGCACAGACATGCAACCAAAAAAAGACACAATAAGAAAGAAATCATCCTCGAGAGACAAGCAGCTCGCTCACAAAGCTATCCCGCTGCTTCATCGTCGCCTGACGACTTTGCATGAACAATGTCTAGGCACCGTCTATTTCGGCTTCCGCCAGAAATATTGCTATAGCATGTCAGTCCTGTTCTGCCGGTAGGTCGCGGATTGGGAAAGTTACCTTGTGCTGTTTGCGACAAGCTCGTAAACCCGGCTTTCGCAAATCATTGACAACAGCTTCCTTTCTCTTCTCATCTTCATCCTGGTCTGGGATGTAATAGAATTCGCTTTCCAGGGGTTTACCCGCCGCATCTTTCCCTTCTCTCGCAACCTCGCCAATACACGCCGTTTCACGGATGAGCTTTCTGATTTCATTGATGGACAAAACACCAGCCTCGCGGGGAAGGTGGCTTAAAATGGTGGACAACGGAGTCGAGGACAATCTCGAAAACGCGAGCTGGTTGATAATGTGGCCTTGCACGTCAAATTCCGGGTCTTTCTTTTTCGACGAGCTCAGAGCTTCGTTGGGAGGAAGGGATTCTGTGTGGGCGGACCGTTTACTTGTTGCAGAATTATTTGGGTTGGGCGAGTCTCCAGCGGAGACCGATGCCATACGTGGCAGCAGGTTTGCACCAAAGGGTCCAAAAGAATGAATGATGGGATCATTCTCTTCGTCATTGTCTGAAAATTCTTCAGCAGACAACGAAGTACTGTTCTGAGAGATTCCGGCGAGTCCACAGTTCTGCGATAGTGCCTGTGTTGACTGTGACACTTCGGTCCCGGTGACCGTTCCACTGCTCTCGTTGGTCGGTTCAGGATCTTCATATATTTCGACAGTAGCTGGAGGAAGTGGCGGTGAAGAAGGCATCACGGCCTGTACAGCAGGAGACGGGGATATGGGGGAAGAAAGTCGTCGTCGAACTTGCATTGGGCTTGGGCTTGGTGGTGTTGAATGGCGCAACATGGCGCGCTTGCGCTTCGTGGGAGAAGTATCATCCTCGTCTTCAGACGAGAAAGCGCCGAGGTGAGGTTTCGGAGGCCAATCCACCACGACGCGACTGTCATGAACATCAATCATGATCTCCGAGTCCCTAATATCGGACGAAAATGTCTCTCCCTTCTTAACCTCGTACACCTGACCCCTGCAGTGTATCTTGATACCATTCCAACCAGTACACGTGATTTCGACACGATCACGCTCCAGACGCGAACCCGCAGCCTTGTAGCAAGCTTCCACGTGAACTCTGGATATCAGGCGATTTGCCGAGAATTGGTAGTCGCAAGAAGCGCTGGATCTTCCCATACGCGTTACCTTGCCATCGCCTTGTAATTGGATTGAGGGTACGGCACCGAGAGGAGTACGTTCAGCAAGGGTAGAAGAAGTCCTGTGAAGGACAGGTCGGGATTTGGCTACATGTACTGGCGAGGAAGATAGAATAGCGGTGGAAGAAGTAGGTACGGGTGTAGGGTAAGTCGTGCTCTCGTCGAGTGCATCTCGGTTCCGCTTGAGGGGTCTTGGTAAGGCCGGTGACGAAGAGAGTGGCTCGAAGGCAGGAAGCAGTGAGGTTGCTGATCTTTTCGGGCCTGGAGAGGGTGACATGAGCGTCTCTGCGAGAGTGGTCGAGGGAGCCATGGTCTTCAGGCGTCACGTAGCCCAGCTACTGGGGAGGCGCGGTCGCCGGGGGTAGATTGACCAGCTCAAAAGCGCGTCCTCGGCAGAGGTAAAGGGTTCAGCGGGATGTATCTGCTCATGAGAGGTTCAGCACAAGAGCAAACGAGAGGAGAGAAGAAGAACAGCAAGTCAAGAATGCAGCTGGCCACGCAAGAGGTCAAAGGTCAAGAGAGGTTGGACATTGCAAAGGTTCTGGTGGTGCTGGAGGTGCTGGAATGGATGGATCGGGGCAACTCACGCGATGTGGATTGGAGAAACGACACCCGAATGGTAGATGTGGAGTGGCCCGAGTTGACGTTCTGGCGCGCCAGCATTTTTCAGACGCCACTAACTGCTCATGACACGCACGAGGAGCGCGTCTGGCACCGATCCTCGAGAGATTTGCTCACGGTCGGCCCAATACCACCGTCTCGAGACTGTGGAGCATGGAAGTCAATGTGTTATTGAGGTGGGAAAGAAAGTAAGTGTGCGAAAATGGCCTTACATATTCTGGCAGATACGTCGTTGGCTACTTTATACGCTAGAGTTACATTGCATGTTTGCCCTCATCGCACATTGACCTGCATATATGTACCTATGCGGCATATACATATTCGTGCGATGTGAGAGAACTTGTACCGCTCATAGCAATACTGCACCAACAGTCTGTCGTCGAAGTGGCAAACTGTATACCTCTGTACCTCATGCTGAACACCACCATCGCTACGCGAGAGATCCCAACCGACCTTTCTTTTCTGCAGTGTCCATCCCCATTCGGCTCATCGGTTGTGCCGGGATGACCAAGGGGAGAAAGTTGGCGACGCATCATGATTGATTAATATTAGAGACGGACTCTTGATTCGGAAATAAGTGGAACGGTCTGACGAAAAAAATAACGATTCCACCTTAGAATGTCGGTGTAGTCCCTCAACAGCCACGACATGGCCTCTGGCTCAGATATAGTTAGTATTATCAAATTATCACTAGAGGATCAAGATGCTACTGGAACTAAGGGCAGAGTAAGTGTCCTTGTCATTGACCAGTACTCGGAATAGATAAGTCAGAGTAGCCACCTGCGGGCATCCATTGTCTTGTCAGACTGTGTCGCGTCTCTCGATATTAGCTCAAAGTGCATGCAGATCGAAGAAGGTCAGCCGAGCGAGATTCGAATTTTCCCCACACTGCGACTTTCCAGCAGCAAAGTCGGTGGATCATGGGCTTTCAAGAAACTTTTTTTCTCGACACGCCTGTTGAAGAGAGAGTACTTTGTCGCAACTCAAAGACTGCTGCTCTCAATTAACAAGCATATTGACACAACACCACTTGTACGATGGCTACTGTAACGAAGGTGACGACCACTGTCACTTCCAAGCAACCCCAACAAACTCCCTACCAGCTCGATCCCGACCAGGTATGTATGCACTGGCCGCATGTACGGAACAGGTTTTGCTGACGCACTCCCTTCCAGACCCTCAAAGCCTCCCGTGCCTTGTTACAGCATATTCAAACAGAAACCAAGCGCTTACAGCAGGCCTCGTCGAAAAAGAGTCTCCTCGCCGCCAGCAGCTCGGATTCAGAAGAGGATGTCGCCGATGAAACGATAGCGCCGATTTGGCTCACCCTCACCACAAAACAACATATCGTGGATAAGAACCGTCTGAAGCCTAGCAAAATCCCTGTCCCGCATCCGCTCAACACGTCCCCAGACCTTCGGATATGTCTTATCACCACCGATCCTCAGAGAGCAGTGAAAAACGTGGTGGCAGACCCTGCATTTCCTGAACATTTCAAGTCCCGCATCACTCGAATCATTGGAATCACCAAGCTCAAGGCGAGGTATAAGACATTCGAACAACTGCGAGAACTGCTCTCTGAACATGACCTCTTTCTCGCCGATGATCGCATCGTCACTCGACTACCGGCAATTCTAGGCAAAGTCTTCTACAAGGCGACCTCCAAACGGCCCATCCCAATTGTGATTGCAGACCCACGGAGAGACAAGAAAACCAAGCCCAAAAAGTCAAAGGAGGACGGTGCTGCTGCTCCTATCTCACCATCAGCGCTTGCTAGAGAAATTGAAAAAGCAGTTAATGCGGTTCCTGTCAGCCTGCGACCTGGTACACTTGTTGCTGTTCGTGCTGGCCTTGCCTCATTCAAGCCCGAGCAGCTGTCAGAAAATATCTCAACCATTGTGTCCAAGTTGATTGAAAAGCATGTTGTCAAAGGTTGGAGAAATGTGAGAGGAATACACATAAAAGGTCAATCTTCGTTCGCAGTGCCAATATGGTTGGCGGACGACCTGTGGACCGAGCATGATGATATAATTGCAGCGACACAAACCGATTCTTTGGAAGACGATACCCATCAAGGCCAGAAGCGCAAGCGAAAAGCAACAAGCACAAAAGGCCCCCAGTCTGGCTCGCGGAAGCGTCTAAAGGAAGACGATGGAAAGAATGGAAAGCCTGTGGCTGATCAGGAAGCCGCACGTACACGAAAAAGCAAATTGGCCGCACAAAAAGCAAAGGTGTTTGAGGAACAGGTCTAGTTAGAAGGGCATACCCATGTGCGCATGACTGTCATGAAGTGCAGAGAGTGGCAGATAAGAACCATAATGAGCAAGAAGCTAGAGTACCGAGTAAAGTCAGTCCAATGTCCAAGCGTCACACCAGACTTATTACCCCCAGTTACCCCCTGCAAGGCTGCTTCAGCTTGATTCCCTCCATTGTGCAGGGACGCCCGCTGGCTGGTTCGCTGGATTGCCAGGGCTCTTGGCACCCATCATAAGGGCGGGCTCCAGCTACCCCCGATGCAGGCTTGGGTGAAAACATAATATTATTGCCCCTCCAACTGGATATCCCTGGAAAGTGATTCACTCATTCATTCACTCACCCGTCTGGTGCGCAATCCGACAGTGACGAACGCGTAGTGACATCTACCGTTCGATCTACAAGGCAGGGTTCCTGCAGCTCCTCTGCATCTTATCCTGTCGTCATGCGAGCATCAGGATCCTCTTCACAAAACCGCGGGCCGTCATGGACCGCAAGCGCAAGAGTAGGCTCACTCTGACGTTAATTTGAGAGATAGCACCCTAATAGTTTGGACTCAGGAGAACTACGTGACTTAAATTTACGCGTCTGGGCAGGCGCAAAAGGTACGCTTCCATCTCTCGACGAAATGGCGCCGACACTAATTGCCGTGCTATCCCAGATGTCTATGAAATAGCAAACTCGCTCGATTCGTCTCTGAAGAAAAACACGGCGTTTATTAAACGACTCCGAACTGGGTTATCGTCTGCCGCACAAGACACCTTTCTGTCCGAGATCCGCACGTTATCCCTACAAAAATACCTCTCCGAGATCATAACTGCCACAGCTGAAGGGTTGGGTAGACTGAAGACTGCGAGTGAGATTACCGCGGGTGTCGAGGTTGTCAGCGCACTACACCAGAGATTTGGACCCCAAGAATTCACCAAGCAGCTGGCATGGCTTCTGGGCAAGGGCTTGACAACTCCTGACAAGGCTCAGGTGAAATTGTGGAGCCAGGAAGTGCGCGAACGGGAAGAGAAAGAGCGTCTAGTTCGACACCGAGTTCTCCTTCGCGTCGTCACCGAATTCTGGCTATGTGGCATTCTTCGAAGCTTGGATGATGCGGATCGACCAGATGAAGCCACAATCCGGGGCAAAGATGCGCCTTCACAACCCGAATCCAAACCGAAGGTGGGCACAAATGGTGTTCGACCCGACACGAATGCCGAGCAGGATCCATTCCCCCTGGAAGTTCTGAAGGAATTGTTAGGCCACGATCCGGAGCATGTTAACCTCAGTCTTGCAGTTCTTTTTGTGAAGAATTTCGCCTGGGATGTTCTGGGACTTAAACCACCGTCGGAGGAAGGCCGAAAAACACTTGACGCAGATGGTCAGGTTATCGAGCAAGCCAAAGATGGCGATGGCTCCTCTACCACCCCTGAGGAAGACGCGCCCATTATCCCTCAACCCATCCGACAGAGATTCATTAATGTCCTAGAACGATATTTGACTACCGTCAAAACCCACGTCATTCGAGACCAGAGATCTCTGAACAATCAAAGCCGCCGAAATGCAGAGGCTTATGTCAAAAGCGGCGAAATTTTCGAAGACAGGCAAGCAAATTTCGAGAAGCAGGCCAAGGCTCAAGAGAAATTAGTTGCAAATGCTCAAGTTCTTTGTGATGTCCTCGGACAAGAAATGCCAGATCTCGAAGAGAAAGACAGCGCCGAGACTGCTACTTCAGGGAGCGTGGGGATGATCAAGACAGGCGACTACCTCAAAGGTCAAGGAGACGGCGCTGGCATCTGGGAAGACGAAGAAGAACGTCGTTTCTACGAGAACTTGGTTGATCTCAAGGGTCGAGTGCCAGGCATTCTTTTGGAGGATTCGAAAAAGAAGCCAGAAACAGATGAACGTGGTGAAGCTGCCACCACATCCGGTGAAGGCGGGACGAATAAGCCTCTGGAGAACGAGGAGCAGTCTACCGCCATCACGAACAAGACTGTTGGTGCTCAAGTCGATGCCATTCTTTTGCGCCTGCCAGAATTGCAAACCAAGGATATGGTCGATCAAGTTGCTTTGGACTTCTGCTTCCTCAACTCCAAAGCCTCCCGAAATCGTCTAGTCAAGACCATCCAGGAAGTCCCCAAAGGTCGGCTAGATCTCCTACCTTTGTATGCACGACTTGCCGCCACTCTTGGGCAGTATATGCCCGATGTCGTACAGGGTCTGATCTCGCATCTCGATGACGAATTTCGAAGCCTTCAGAGACGAAAATCCAAAGATTTTCTGGGTCAAATTCGCATGGCCAACATCCGGTATCTGGCGGAACTCACCAAGTTTGGAATCGTCCCAGAGCACGTCATTTTCCACTGTTTCAAAGTCAGTTTGGACGACTTTTCGAGGATGAACATCGAGATCATTGCCCATCTGCTCGAAAACTGCGGTCGATATCTCTTGCGCAACCCCGAGACATCTCCTCGAATGACGTCTTTCCTCGAGACATTGAACCGCAAGAAATCTGCACAGCACATGGGGACTCAAGAGCGGATGCTTATTGAAAACGCGTTGTACTACGTCGACCCTCCTCAGCGCGCTGCCATCCAACAAAAAGAGCGTACGCCGACTGAACTCTTTGTCCGACAATTGGTATATGTGGACATGACGAAGCGAAACTACATGAAGGTGCTCAAGACCATTCGAAAACTCCATTGGGAAGAGAAGGAGGTTGTCCAGATGCTAGAGAAGATTTTCAGCAAGCCGGGAAAAGTCAAGTTCAGCAACATCCATCTCCTGGCTGTTCTCCTCCAGGCACTTTTTCGGTATCATCAAGATTTCGCCGTTGGCATCATAGACAATGTCTTGGAACAGATTACTCTGGGTCTAGAGCAGAACGATTTCAAGTTCAATCAGCGAAGGGTGGCTGAAGTCAAATACCTGGGCGAACTCTACAACTACAAGATGATCGACTCCACCGTGGTGTTCGACACGTTGTATCGGATCGTGACATTCGGCCATGAAGGTGGAACACCTCAGCCTGGGAACTTCACACCCTTTGATCCGCCTGATGAGTTCTTCCGGATCCGGTTGATATGCACTCTCCTGGACACCTGTGGCATCTGTTTTGACAGAGGTAGCTCCCGCAAAAAGCTGGACTTCTTCTTGACTTTCTTTCAGTACTACATGGCCACAAAGGATCCCCTGCCCATGGAAATTGAATTTCTGGTGCAGGACACTTACTCCCTTGTCCGCCCGAACTGGAAGCTAGTCGCTGAGCTCGGCGAGGCGGCCAAGTTATTTTCAGAAGCTGTAAGCGCGAATTATAGGCAGCAAGGAGCGGAAAAAAGTGTGGAGCAGCCAGAAGACATTGAAGACACCGCTTCCGAAGATGGACTTGGGGACGGTGATGTTGAACTCGACGCTGAAATCGCGCGATCATCAGATGAAGAAGGCGAGGTAAGCACTGTGTCGGCCTAAGCTGCGATCACTTTCTGACTTAAAGAAGGCAGCTGCAGCAGAAGAGGACACGGGTGAAGAGAAAGAAGAAGTTGACTCCGACGAAGAAGAACAGATTGTTGTCTTGCGTCAAGAGGAACATTTGGACCCAGAAGCCGAGGCCGAGTTTGACCGGGCGTTCGAAAAGATGATGGCCGAAAGCTTGGACTCGCGCAAGTTCGAGCGCAAGACTCACTTCGACGTACCTTTACCCATCCGTAAGATCCAACGAGCGCCAATCGAGCCGAATGAGGATGAACCAAGTCCTGCTCAACAAGCGGAATCCAACACGATGGCATTCTCCTTGATGACAAAGAAGGGAAATCGACAACAAGCAAGTAACCCCATTGACCATCCTTTGACTAGTGACAGAGGTAAGATCTAGATGACCGCCATTGCTAACAATGTTTTAGACAAAGACAATTGAGCTACCGTCGGACTCGAGCTTCGCCGTTTCCATGAAATCGCAGCAAGCTGCCGAAAGGGAGGAACAACAACGCATCAAGAACCTGGTCCTCAATTATGATCTGCGCGAAGATGACCAACACGATGGTATTCCCAATGGATTTTCTTGTGGCCCTATTATTCAACCTCCCGTGGAGAAGAACCCCAATACTAAAGGACTCAAATTAGGACCCGATCACTACAATCCTTCCCTCAGTCGTGCTGAGAGGTCGGGGCGCCACGCGCCGCGAGCAAGAAGACTCAATTTGAGCGATGTTGACTGGTACGGCACCAAGAAATCACGTCCTACCCAGGTAACGTGTGGGAAAGAGGCAGCTGGCAGCTTTCCATCAACGCACAAGCACTCCCCCTTTCGCACAAAGAAGCCAGGCTGATTGGCCACCTTGGCCTCACAGGACATGAGCCTTTACCCCTTGCGTGGTCACTCAGCAGCCGACTCTGGCCTGGGTACTCCGCGAAGCAATTGCGCCACTCATTCCAGCGCTGGCTGCATCAGAGCCACCTCGTCGCAGGTGGTTTCGAGCTCGTATCAGACGCGTCAGACCACCCAAGAGACCAAGAACCCTGCAGCTTTGAAGCAGAGGCAGACAAGCGAGGCTTGCCATTCAAACAGCGTCCGAACATGAATCCGACAGCCGCCTTCGGATTTAGATCACTAGGCAGTCTGAGGAAAGCCTCCGTCGGCGACAAAGGGTCGATTCCCGTCTGCGACAGGCATGTTACAAGAGCGCCAGTTCCTATCGGCGACAAAAGACTCATTCGCAAGTAGCCGTCAGACGTTGGTCCAATTCCAGAGTGAACAACGGTCTGGGACCCTCGAAGGCAATGTCGATTTTAGAGGATCGTATGTGGTTACTGGTACTCACTTGGCCACCAAACTCGGTGGGCCATTGTTCAACGTCCCACTCAAGGCCCTTGGTAGTGAGGAATGTGCGGCCGAGGACAGGCAGGATTCCCACATTCTCCGCAAAATAACCCGGTTCGAGGTGGATGAGATTGCGGCCATCAGCTAGAACAAATGACAAACTCTGTTCCGACAATAGATATATGCGGCCCCTCAGGAGTGCTGGGTGGTTCTCGGCCATAAAAAGGTGATGGACTTGTGAAAACCCTTGATCTACTCGACCTCCGAGTCCTCCTAGTACGACGACATCCATGAGAGGCTGTGACTCTTCGCCATGTCTGGATGCGCTATATTCGTGCTTCGCTATCGCCCAGTCGCGGATCCATTTGAGGCACTTTGTGAAGTCTGTAGATTGCTGATCTGGGTCCTTGATTACTTGGGTTCCCAGAGAGCGATAATGCTCTCCGACCGACTCGCTCAGGGAGTCCAGGTCCCCTACGATGGCATCCGGAACACGGCGCTTCAGCCTAGACATGCCATTCTGCGCGGCCTTGTCGTAATTATACAGCCTGTTGGCGCCGCCGTCGGCGCATACGAGCAACGAGGCTGACCCGATAACGGCATTCAGGGCGTGCTTGTTGATGGGCTGGTTGAGGATAATAACCGCATAGGAATGTGTGGGGGAATTGTTCAGGAGACCGCAAGGATACCACTCTGTCACCATGCTTGCCTAGTGACCCCTCTGCCGCACGTCCCGTGGTGATACAACGGGGGCGTATCTCGTTGTTATATATCATCATCTTTGTCGACGCAGATGCTGATACGCACGATTTGATCAGATGCTTGGCGAGAAATCCCGGAAGAACATAAATCCGATTCCGCCATCACGTGTCGTACGGTCCGATGTTGCCGGGATGGTCGACTTTGAATCTCTCGAACTTCTTTCACAAACCGGTCAACACGAAACACCTGCGCTGATTGGCTTCGTTTCATCTCGCGTATACTCGCCTTGGGATGCAAGATGTGTGCTCTCCTCGGTCTAGAGTACCCACTACAAGCCTCATGGTGGAGGCATACTCAGTCCCACTCGAGATTCGCTGGCACTGGGACTCGGTAGCCTCCAGGCAGCCACGCGCCCTAAAGAATACAAGTTGTCCTTCACCGGCTAGTCCTTGCACTACCGAACAAGATGCATCGGGATGGAGGACATGGCGTGTCCGATACTGACAAAAATGGGTTGCCTTGCTCAGCCTTTCCGCCGCCTTGGCCAGACTAAGGTATGGATGGTATGGCTAACTCGCAATCTGCCTTGCTTTGCCCGAGTCAACTTACTTCGTGGGGTGTGATTCGCTTGGGTCCGCTGGTTGCTACAAAAGCCCGTCCTATCCTTCAAGTTGTCATCAGCCTGGACAGCCGTATACCTTCAACGAACTTCCCACAATGGTACAATTGAGCCAAGATCAGGCTGTGCAAAAGGCTCGACACCATATTCACACCATAAGGAGAGAAGCTGGACTGGACGACACCAGTACAACGAGCCGAAATGTTGAGAACCTCCAGAATGCTCTTCACACGTGAATAATCCATTTCCTTGCTGTGCCGTGCCTTGAGTCATGTCTAACCAGACCCCAGTCTCGCAGATGAGTTGTACCAGAAGTCCACCCACTTCCTCCTCGAGCTCATACAGAATGCCGATGACAACGAGTATGACGTGGCTGAGCCTAGCATTTCCCTAACATACCAGAATCGACGTCTGAGGATCGACTGTGATGAGAAAGGCTTCAGTGAGAAGAATGTCGAGGCCATCTGCAGGGTGGGCAGCAGTACCAAAGCTGGCGCCAACCGCGCTACCGCCTACGTCGGAGAGAAAGGGATTGGTTTCAAGTCGGTCTTCAAAGCTGCCGACGTAGTCTGGATCTCGTCCAACTGCTACACCTTTAAATTCGACAAGAGACAGGTCTTGGGCATGATTGCGCCCATCTGGGAGCCGTTCCCGGAACCCTCCACGCCTTCCATGACATCCATGATCTTGCAGTTATCTCCAGAGTACGACGAGAGCCAGCTGGTCTCGGACTTGAAAGAGTTTGACCCTCGCATGCTGATGTTTCTCCGCCGTTTGAAAAAGGTAACAATCACGATTCGAGACTGCAACCCGGGCTGGCAGACCACGTTCAGCAAAAGCGTCGGCACGAGCCACGGCGAAACAGCAATTGAGTTAACTCGGGATGGGGAAGTCACCAAGTACCTTATCAGCTCACACGTCGCTTCGAATCTACCAGTAGAACCTAAGCGTCCTGGTGCACACCAGTCTCAGATCCTACTTGCCTTCCCGGACATCACAGACCAGCCATTGGTATCTCAAAAGGTGTATGCATTCCTTCCGATCCGAGACTATGGCTTTACGGTATGTGGGCATTTCTTTGAGTGGAGCTGCATTCTCACGATTCCTCTTTAGTTTCTCCTCCAGGGAGACTTTCTCCTTTCGGCCAGCCGCGAGGATGTTTTGTCAGACTCCCCTTGGAACAAAGCTCTTCGAAGTCAGTTTGCGAAGGCGTTTGTTGCTGTCTCCAGAGCCTATAGTCACGGCCAGTTGTGTTATATCTGGCCCAGATTCATTCCTTTCAAAATGACCCAACATCACTTCTTCGAACGAGCCAGGCGGGAAATCTGTCAAGAACTCTCGCGACAGCCAGTCTTGAAGTCCAGAGCCCAAGAATTGATGATGCCGTCCTCTTTAACATATGTCCCCGTGGACTTTTGCGACAGACACGGGATTCCAATGACTTCATCTCCGAAAAACGACCGGATATATCTATGCCAACAATATGACGAGTCCCTTCACGATAACCTGGAAGCACTAGGTGTTACAAAGATGACCGCAACCATATTTTTGAAACATTTAGAGGTGTACATCAAACAAAACACAGCATTGTTTCAGACAACCAAATCTGTCGATTGGCATACGCGACTTGCCGAAGTCCTGTTGAAGCTCTCTTTCGACACTGAACATCACGAGCAGCTTCGCAAGCTAGCGATCATCCCTCTCAATGACGGGCGATGGGTGTCTGCCGAAGAAAAGTCCATCTTCCTTCCTCAAGAAGCTGAAAATTGCATGGCGCCCGAAGGTCTCGCATTTCGACTGGTTCGCGAAGATGCTGCCAACAACCCCACGGCTCGATCACTATATCTTCAGCTCGGACTCAAGGTTTTTGGTCAAGATGCCATCGCCGATTTTATCCTTCATGTGCATACCCAGCCTTCGTTCAACGCAAAAAATATGTCCCTCGAGCATCTGTTGTCTCAAGCAGTGTTCCTCTACCGAGCCAGGGTGCATGACTACGAAGTCAGATATCTCTGGTTCGCCACAACGGATGGGTCTGGTCGCTGTCGTGCGGAAAGCGCATATCTGCCGTGGGCGGCCCCATTTGCCGCGAGCCAGTACTTTGCAGGCCGGAACGATATCGGATTTATACATCCACATTATTTGGACGCTGTAAAGGATGATCAAGCGAGCTGGCTTGAGTGGTTGGAGAACGCTGCCAAAATCTCCATTCTACCACGTCTCACTCAGGCCGACGGACAATCACCACACTCCTTTGGACTATCTCGCCACTTTGCCTTGATCATGCAAAATTTCAAGTCCAAGGATTTTCTGGTCCTATTGAGAGACAACTGGGGTTACTATTCACGGTGGCTCGAAGACGACGCAGGTGGTCCTCGAGATGATTCGAGAAAGGAAAGACAGGTATGTCGAGAACGAGTCAGAAAATCGCTGCAAGAAGCACAAGTGCAGTGCCTGGGAGGTGCGAAGAAACCCCTGCGGGAGGTCTTTCTACCCGTCTCAGAACTTGTTCAGCAAGCCAATGGTCAGGTGCCATTCGTTGACGTCGATGATCCTCTCGACCCACGTTGGCAGAGACTAAAGATCTTGGGGCTTGGTGTCGAGGGTGATGTTTGTTTCTATCTCCGATGCCTCGAAACATTGAGTGGTGACAAAGATGCAGCCGTCATCGACCGTGCTGCTCTGCTGCTTGAACAGATCCAAGCCCGATGCTCAGAACTGCCGGATGTTGTGAGGCAATCATTCGACCAGAAGCCGCTTGTTTGCATTCCGAACAAAAGAGTTGGAGGTGAACCCCGTTGGGTGAAGGTGCAAGATTGCTTGTGGAGTGGCCCCGAATGCCTACGACGATTTGTTGCTCTGAAGAACATATACCCATCTTGCCAGCGGCTTTTCCGTGATTTCTTCCTGCTTCCCGACGCTGGAATTGCGGACCTGGTACGTGAGACCAAGTTGCTCAACGTCGGCGACCCTCTCTCTTACATCAAAGCTCTGTTTTTCGAAATCGAGAAGCATCTAGAAAAGGACGAGGCGACGACAGCTATCGACTCACTTCAGACACATTGTATATGGCCAGTCTATAAGGCAAGCAACGAGGACCAGTGGGATATGCTTGGATGCGCCAACAAGCCGGACGCGTGGTTCATTGCTGATAGATCACATTTGCTGGAGAGTTTCTATGGAATCGTGCCCTTGCTCGCTTTCCAAGTCGAGGACATACTAAAAATTCCACTCCTGATTCGCAAACTGGGCGGGGACAAACGACGACTGACACGAGCGGTCACGAGCATTGCAGAGACTGTTGGATTGTTGCGACCCGATCCGACTCGGCAGGCTGACCTGCGGTCCAGAGCCGAATTCATAGCTAGGTGAGTACTGCTCCGCCGTCCAACGAGTAGTTGGATGCATCACCCGTGAATGGTGAGAGACTCTGGTAACTAAAGATTGTTCTTAGACTTATACCGAAAAAAGAACACGGCAAGAGGGACAAGGTGGCTAAGCTCAAGTCACTACAAGCATTCTCCACCACAAGGGTCATTCAAAAGTGGTCAGTGAAGGTTGCCTCGGAAAGCAGATCGGGGCGTTCTAAGGATGGTAACGTTGTTCTGTCCACTGAGCATAACCGTCTCGAGATCTACCTGAAAAATGGGTACTTCGAGTCGACCAGGGTCCCCAGAGATCTAATCGAAGCGATCGCCAGCTTTTGCGGGATCGAAGACAAAGGCTTATTTCTCCTCACTGTTGCCTTACAAGACGACATCCAGAATATACAGAGATGCTTCCAAGAGCATGGTGTTCCTGCACTCAACCTTGATGATGACACGGCGGAGGAATTTGAAGATATTGACGACTTCGACCCGCGAAGATCCCAGGGTTGGGGCACAGGTACAAGTAGTGGAACACACCAAAATGGTCGAAAGAGCTTGCTCAATGGAGAACTGGTGCGCATGTTCACCTTTGCCAATATCTTCGCTGCCGATATTGGCCCCGGGGGCGCTTATGTAGGCAATGGCCTCAGCGATATCGACACTTTGGTGATAGACGGCGGATTCGGGGGCCTCGGCACCAGCGATCTATATCTGGAAGACTACGAGGATGATGAGGGTGACACCAAATCCATCACATCGCGCGCCTCATCGACATTTTCCGGTTCTACACTCGGTGGCAGTAGGATGAGACTTTTTGCGGCTGTCCCCGCGAGATTGCTGCGGCGGAGCTCTGTCTTCTCTGATAATCTGCGTCGAGAAGCAGATGACAATCTAGAGTTTCTTGGTCAGAAGAAGGTATGATGGCTATGTCTAGGCCTGTTTCACTAACAACGAGCATTGATGCTGACAGGCGTTGCAGGTGTCGGAAGAACTGCGACGGATGCTCAACGACGCCTACAAGCCAGACGTACACTGGACGAGCAGTCTGAGGACCAGAAATGGACACAGAGCTTTCATCCGGGAACAAAACAGTGATGGAAAGTCCAAGATATATGCCAGCTTTACGGTAGCTGATACCAGTGGAATGTTCACTCGCTATGTCGCCGAGTGTTATCCAGAGGCCAGGAGATGGATCAAGCGTCCGCCCGTGTATCACCTTGACGTAAAAACTACCCAGGGTGACTTGGCCTCTGAGTTCTCCTACAGCAATGCCCAGTGGAAGATGGTGAGTGGTCGAGAGCATTGTCCCTAACGTTCCAATCTAACACTTACAACAGGCTCGCACATATACCATCCCCGATTCGACGGATACCAGCATTCCAACAGATGTGTATTTCCTCGTACGTGTCTTCAATGCAGAAAAGGAGCCGGAGGTACAGTTCCTGCTCGACCCCTGGTCACTCCATCTCCAAGACAACCTGCGGTTGAGGGCAGAAAAGGAGTATCGCGCCAACGTTCATGGGCTTAGGGTGTGAATACCACTGCTATATATACGAGAGTCAACTTTTCAAGATTTCAGGATGAGGCGCAGACACGGGGTCCGGGGTTTGGGGTTCATAGTGGCACTAGTTATATGGAATCAAGTTTAAAACATATCGTACAAAGCTTCCCTAGGCCCTTCAATGTTCTGCCTGTTCTCATCCCACTCGAATATTTATAACGCCGTCGAGCGGCATTATATCACGTGCGTATTTCAGGGGAGAGCCTTGTAACGTCTGTAGCGTGATTGCTCCACCCTATTTCTCCTCCCTCTCTTTTGGGTGCTTCTTATACGGAGGAACTCTGATCCACCGAGCCGCTATTCCATATGCGACTGAAATCTTCAAGCTCCAAAAATTATTTATTATTATTAATTCGGGGCCCCATTGCATCACTACATAAATTATCATAAAAAAGGGCCGTGTTTTCTTTCCGTCCGTTTCCAAACCAAGCTGTCACAAACCGCAACTGGGTTTACAAGTCGGTCGTTTTATATTTCCCTGGGTTGCTGCCAGTATTTTCTCTTTATTCGGCATTTGACATGGTTCACTCTCTATTATATCTCTGAAACAGACCGACGACCCAAAAACCCTCCCTCCCTAACCCCCTTCCATCCTCCTCCTCTTAAAAGCCATGTTTCGACCCGCGGTGGCCCGGTCAACGCTTCGCTCCGTAGCTCGCTCGTCCTCCGTTACCTTCGCTCCCGTGCCCAGAAGTACATATGGAATACGGTTCGCTAGTACATCGCCCGCGAAAGCGCGACGGAGTTGGAAGAGCACGGCGTTGAGATGGGGTATTGCCATTGCGGGCATTTACTATTATAACACAAGCCCGGTCTTTGCGGAGCAGCCGCAACATAGTAAGTCAACCAACTACTGCTTCGATAGTTGCCCGAGGGGGAGAGACGTCCGTTCGTTCGTTCCGTAGATCACAATCTTTTTCTACATGGAAAGGTCCGAAGATACTGATTGTGTGATTGGCGCGGTGCACATTACAGATCTATTAAACCCAAACCTGGACGCCGTTGAAGATGAACGAAGGGACCATTCGACCTTGGAAGCCCTCACGTCCCGGCGCGCCGCAGAAGCCGACGAGAACGCGGCCGCCGCCCTCCACTCGGCCGTCGACTCAATATCGTCCGAAAATGCGTCCACGACTATCGTTACCGATGACGGGCCATTCACCCCTGGCACCGCCGAAGGTCTAGAAGAAGAGGCAGCCGGCGAAGGAGCTTTCAACCCCGAAACAGGCGAGATCAACTGGGACTGTCCGTGCCTGGGCGGCATGGCGCATGGCCCCTGTGGACCCGAGTTCCGCGAAGCCTTTTCGTGTTTCGTGTTTTCAAAGGAGGAACCCAAGGGGATGGACTGCATAGACAAGTTCCAGAACATGCAGCAGTGTTTCCAGAGGTACCCGGAGATCTACAAGGGCGAACTGGAGGACGATGAAGAGCTGGATGCTAGCCTGGAGGCGGAGAAGCAGGAGTTGGTCAACGAGATCGCCGAGAGGAAGAAGCAACACGAGGAGATCTCCGGGGCACAGCAGCGCAGGTTACTCGAGGAGCCGGATCCAGCGCCTAGGCCCGCACGAACGACGAAGAAAGCGGAATCAGGATCGGAATCGCATGAGCAGTCGCAGCCGTCGTCACAGTCCGAGCCACAACACCTCCAGAGTCAACAAACCCCCGCGTCAGAGGGCAAGGTCAAAGTGAGTGACGACCCTTCTCACTCTTCCACCATGTCACCCGAGCGGGAGAACATCACAGAGGGACAAAAATCAGGAGTGACAAAAGAACCAAAGACGACTTCGTCCGCCGCGACAGAGGAGACGCACAATCCGGAAGCAGATATCGTGGTGCCCAAGGCGGCGCACGATGCTACGGGCAATGAAGCGGACAGGGCAGAAAAATGAGTTTCTAGACAGGTGGAGGAGAGACATAATGTATGCGCATGACAGAAAAGCTGTGCGTGGCGGAGTCCACTTTTACAAGAAGACCATGGAAAGACAAAAAAGGTATTGTACACCATTTCAAACGCGAGGCTCGACTTTGTACAATATTGGAATCGACAGATGGTTTGGGCAAGAGTTCGATACAATTGCCGCGGTGACATCGTTATGTACAAGTACTCGTAGCAGCCCAGAATTAAAAGACCTCATCTCCCGTCAAATCTTTTGTTCACTTAGAGCCGAAGCGGGACACGGGACTACACATAAGAGTAATAATATTTTTACTTTCAATCAGCATGGAGGTACCATGTGGCAGAGCTGTTGAAGAGGTTTGCGCGTCCGTACGAGTAGAGGACGAGGTATGACTGAGATACAGTTTTCGGTCGTCCAGCTCGGTAGGTGGACTCGCTACTACTTGTAGGTATGGAGTTTTTGATAAACAAGCAATCTCCGCTTAGGCTTCGCGTGCCACGAGGCAAATTTGAGACGGACGCGATCGAGGTTGAAATGAGTGGGCGAGATAGCCGACTCAGCTGTGTGCAAGTCCTTGTACATGAGCTCGCAAAAGTCCCAATCGTTCTTTTCAATGGAGGATGTCTAGATCGTGTCACTGACGAGGTTAATCCGAGTATAGACTGTCCTAGCAGCCTGGGTGTGTGGCTTTTTTGTCTTCTCTTCCAAGTTTGCTCCCCTGGCCCTTACAGGGCTCGTATACGCATTGGGAAGCGGTTCACCACCCGCATCTCCACCCGAAACTCGAGCCGACCAATTCGGAGGAGGATGAAACAGTGGTTTGGGGAGCGCCTCAGCCTATAAACCCTCGTGGGATTCGGGACTAGCTAATGCACTAGTGGCACTCAATGGTAAGCAGATCAGCAAATGAACTTGGGAACGCGAGTAGGGGCGTATTAATAGCAGCTTCTAACGTACAGGGTCTTGCTCGCGTGATTGGACTATTGGGTGAGGGATGCTAGAAGGGATGATTGAATTCGCCCGTTCTCTTGGGAAAGAGAAAGGACAATGATGCCTGTTAGGCACAGAGAATGTGTGTGTCTGTTTGTGTGAGAGCCAGAGGGTGTTTGGGTGAGAAGAGCTTCGTTCGCCCCGGTAGGGTGGTGGTGACAGCACAGGTGAAGGACGCAGACTAAGCAGTCCTGGTGACCCCTTTTAACCAGAAAACTACAAGCGTCAAGCGCTCTGGAACCATGAGTGGCCTAGGTGGCGCCTGTTCCCAATATCCCGCCAAGCCCAACAACACTGGTGGCACCAGAACACACCCCCGTACGCCAATCGCCTAGGATCCAACAAACCCCCCTTGACCGTTCGCCGCGGGTTCCCGTTGGCTGGCCGGGCTCTCCTGATGGACAGTAAGTGGGGACGTCAGATGGCCTGGAAAAAGAGGCTACCGTCTGACATGAGATGCCCACAGGAATTTCTGGCAGTGCCGCATCACCTGCTGTCAGACCAAAGCCGTTTTTTCCCCTTCGCTCGGCTTCTCCTCCCTGTGCTGGTCTTTTCCAAAACCCGCTCCCCTTCCTCCCTGCGTCTTCTCCAGGCTTGGGTCTTTTTCCCATCCATCCACATCCTCTATCATCGTTTTTCCTCGAACTTCT
>WJFF01000159.1:4203-17744 GCA_011800825.1 Fonsecaea pugnacius | reverse complement strand
GGTTGACCAACCCACCAAGATCCAGATGATACATTTCACGACGGTGATGGAATTCCCCGGAAACCTCCTTTTGTAGTCATCAACATTCCCCCGTCACTGCATCTACATTGGTAGGTATGTAGGTACGTGGCTCGCTATATACTGACTGCCTCGACAAAAACCGCTCACAAGCTAAGGAAAAACAACAAAGCGAATGTCCATCTCAAATCCCCCATTATCTAGATGATCATATACACATCCTCTTGCGACTCCCTTCTGCTCCCAGCCCAGCCTTGTACCGGAGAATCACCCAGTCAACATACCCGACCAACTCCCAAACTCGCCAATACTCCAGACATCCCCTTTTTGTTCCCCACCTCAAATCTGGGATTTCAGTGCAAAAAATGTTGGGTTTCGTGGTCTCATTCTTGAATCACCATAGGAATCAGTCCCATCTCCATAGACTCGTCGATCGGACTCAAGTCGGCCATATCTTCAACCGCCACTGTGATCTCGGCCCTTTCAATCCTCTTGGACTTGTTTGGCCTTGGTTTCCTCGCCCATCCGATCAACACTTTCCACCCGGAACCGTGCTCCTTGCCTTCTTCAATCACCTCGTCCACACCCTCGAGCCACCGGCTCTGTTCTCTTCCCGACTCCGCCCACACCTTGACTAACCACTCCTCCCACATGCGGGCCCCGAGGAGGCCAGTCAGGTCTGCGACATCCTGTGTGCTGCCCACGGGACCCTGCACGGCCTCTACGTCCATGTATTGCCTGACGATCTTGCTGATGGTTGACACTTCGCTGATTGGCCGCGGCGCTGGGACAAACGGCTTGCCCCCTTGTCGCCATGACTGCCAGCCTCCGGTGTATCCATAGGGTTGCTCTTCCGTCTCCTTGGGCGGCCTTCGTCCCATCGGCATGAACATCCAAGCTCGTTTGACGCCGACGAAGCCTTCTTTCTTCAAGCGTCGGAGCCAACTCCGAGCGGCTTCGCGTTCATACCCGCGCCGGTGCAATTCAAACCCGAATTCCACCGACATGGTTTCCGCCCGGGGCCCTGCGTGTGCAATGGTTGAATCCATGATCATGTAGTCGAGGTACCCGCCTGGTTTCAGTACCCGCATACACTCCCGAAGGGTCAGATCCCACTCGTCAATCTCAGGGACCCCTGGCACAGGATTGTTCTTGAGAAGGACGTGCAGTGAGCGCGCTGAGATGACGTCGAAGTGGCCGCCGCGGAAGGGAAGCTGCCAGAGGTGCGGAACGGAGATGGTGCGGTGGTTTGCTGGGGCTTCAGGTTTCGCCATGGCCGGTGGCCGTTGAGACCGTGCCTGCTCCTTGGTAATGACGGTGTAGATTTTGACATTCGGCCACTCCAGAGCTGCGTTCCAGGCCCACGACGCCGAAGCGGTCCCGCCAATGTCGAGAATGCGGAGTCGTTTGCTTCCCACGCATGCCGGATCATCCAAAGGAATGGTAGCTTTGGTTTTCAACCTTTGACAGGCGGCCGCAGAGGCAAGCAAACGCCCATGAAACATGGCCCTCAGGGCCTCAATCTGCCAATTCGAGGGCTCGATCGACGCAAGGGCAAGCTGTTCCCGCTCGGCCGTCTGATAGGCGATTTGTTCGACGGTGCGCTCGAACACGCCCGTCTGCCGAGGGTTTTGGCTAAACGGGCCAGAATACTTTGGACGTGCCGGGTCGACCAATGTGTGCTGGCCGAGGAGGTTCTTGATGTGTTTTTCCGGGAGAGCAATCCGGAGAGCCTGGATCGCGTCAAGGCGGGATGTTGAGTGGATGAAGGCATCCCGACGCTTCCGGACAGCGACGAGGTGCTGGAACGCAGACAGAAAGATGGGCTCCTTTGTTTCGGCTTCGCTGTCGGGACTGCCCTTCTCTGGCCAGGTCTCCACCTCCACCACCACTGACGTGTCTATCGTGGCTTTCTCCGCGAACATTACGGTACGACGGACGCTCTGGACGGCTTTGATGTCCTTGCCATCGGGAGGTTCGGCTTTCTCGGGGTGCTCCTCGTTAGGGTCAGAGTCCAGGATCGCGGACAAGTAGCCTGTTTGGGCGGCTAGCCAGGATCCTGTCCGGTCGAGGTTCTGGCCCGCCGTCTTTTTGAGCTCGTCGTAGTACTTTTCGTCGTATTCATAGTTTACGGTTACCACTTCAGATGCCTTGGAGGGGCTGCCATCACCAACAACAGTGGCAGGGCCGTAGAGGTCGTCATCCTCGGACTGCTGGCTCTTACGTTTCCCCACCACTGCCAGATCAAAGGTGGCCTGCTTCGCGGTCGGCGGGCCTTCGGTCATATTTGTGTCGTCGACCGTCAGAACCGTCTCGACGACGTTGTCCTTTGACCGACTCTCCCATGGCCGATTGTAGAACATCTCTGCAGTGGCGGTGCTGGGCACGCTCGGTGCTTTGGACTTGGAAATGCACCAGGTATGTCGCGAGCCATTCTGCAGTGAAGAAAAGAAGCCGCCCGGCGAAGGAATACTCAGCTGCGAGAAGCTGTAGTCGGAGATGGGGGTCTCACCGTCGGCGCTGCGCGGTCGACTGATGGGCTCCGGGTCGCTGCGCTCGCGCATTTCCTGTCGTCGACTCCCAGACCTCTTGGACGGCCGAGAGCTGTCAGAACTGCTCGACCCGTCGTCCCTGCTTTTCTGGCCCGCGAGCAGTTGGAGGAGCTGCAGAGCCTCGGGCGGCAGGCGCACGCCCACGTCGGAGCCATTGGACGGCGGCTTGTCCTCGAACTTCTTGAGCTCGTCGATCGTGGGCATCAGAGGCGAAAGGTCCTGTGGGGTGGCACCCGGCACCGTCGGGAAATTGATAATCATCTCGGTAAATGCCGCCGGCGACGCGAGGCTGCCGAATGAATTGTTGTCCGAGTGGGCTTCCGCCGGCGACAGGATCACGCTGTGGCCATCGTCAAGCGCTATCTCGAGAGGCTGGGATTCGAGATTGCTCGGCGGCGGACCTCCCCAGTTGTCCCCCTCCACGACCTCGAGTTGTCTCATGTCCGGCGTGACGGGGGCGCTGGTCTCGGCGTTGCACGGTGAATCCGAGATCGAACTGTTGCTGTCCCCGAGCGACGGCGGGGCATTGATGGCTGGGACATCTCTGGGAAGCGCCGACAGCGCAGTGGGCGACAGCCGGATTTTCGTGGCAGGAGACATGCCAAACGTGATCTCCTTGATCGGACTCGCGTCCATCGAGCCCCAGGAGTCTCGGGGTATGATCAGAGCAGGGTAACGGTTGCGGTTGGATTTGTCGCTGGCAAAGCTGTTTCGACTGGATTCCGAGGCAAAGCTGGTCGGGTCGCTGGCCAAAGACGGGCAGTCGTCGCTGAAGACCGTGCCTGAGTCGCTACCCACCAGAGAACTTCGGGCCGAGTCTCTTCGGCAGCCTGATCCAGCGCTGCTGGCAGGAGAGGGTCCACAGGAAGAGATGGGCGAGGACGGAAAGGTCGATTTGGCGAGTGAGCTCTTGCGGGCACCGGTTGTGAAGAGAGCCGGGTTCCATGCTGCAGGACGGCCGATCACTGTCGAATCACTCCCATCCCCCTCACTGTCACTTTTCACCCCTTGGCTTGCGTCTTCCTTTTCCTCGAGAATAGTATTAAGCTGCCGACCACGGCCCAGCCGCGGCGGAGATTGGTAGGTGGTCGATGGTAAGAGGCTCATGCTTGTAAAGAACCAGCCTTCACAAGTCTATTAACTATTGTCGGTCGATCGATCGGGGGTCGTGGTATATTCCGTCAAATGCCCATCGGCTTTGTCCGCGCCCGCTCAGCGAAAGCGTGAGATCTTGGTTGTTTGGGTTGGTCGAAAAACTACGGTGTATTAATAGCGGTAAACGGCGCCGGTCAACGGTCGCGCTGTGGATATGGGCGTTCAAAATGTTGAAGAATCTGGCTAACGAGAGAAAGCTGACGGCGACCAGCGAACTTTCAGCGGCGGCGAGGTTTCGGAGGGGAGAATAGGTGAGGAGGGGAAGGGGGGAAAGAAAGGTACAAAGGAAAAGAGAAGAGCTACACCTGGTGGTGGTAAAGAGAGAGCGGTGCAAGCGCCTGTGAGGACCGGCATTGGCGTCTCGCTCGAGGCCCTGCGGAGAATTGAACGGATGCTGTGGCAATGTCACGCACTCTTTTACGAATTGGGACATGGACATATCGAGTCTGTGTCGATTGGTTCTGGCCGCAGTGGGCGAGGCCGACAAGCCAGAAAGGGAATAGCCGGGGTGTTTGAAGAAGACGTGCAGGCCAATACCACGGCACGTAGAGGCTGCAGCCAGCGAGACGCGCAGGAAAATAGCATCAAAGGCGGAGATCGATAGTGCTGAGACGTGTTGGCAGGACGTTGGAGGTTGAAGGTGGACGACGACGCATGGTTGGTAGAGGCAGCATTTCCCGCAGAACGAAGGGAAGAAGCATGATTGGCCACACGGAGCTGGAGTGGGTCTAGACTGGGCGGTTACAGACGGCGCTATTCCTAAAGCAGATTGCTATCTATTTATGGCACTTTTATTCATCGAGATGCCCATTTTGCCCAAGACGATTCTGATGGTTCTGAACGAACCGGGATCCTGGATCTGGGTTGCCAAGTCAATGGTTCTTGAGGAAATTCAATTTGACTCTTCCCAGTTGGCCCCCATCCCACGGGCCTGCTTTTGGGCCAACGGTCCTTTAAGCCTTATTCCGACACTCATAACACACCTCGTGTATGAGGCTGAAGTGGTATGCCAGGATAATCCCAAGCAATTGGGAGGAATGGCAATGAGTTATAACATTGTTTGTATGTGGTGACCCCTCGCCCATCTCGGTCCTTTCATCTTGCACATGGCGCCACAATACTGTGATTACCACAGTCGTTACCATCAATCCGGGCGTAACGCCGTATGATAAGATCCAGGAAAGTACAGCCGTCTGGGTCTGGAAACATTGACCCATGATCGACCGGTCACGGTGGCGAGACTGGCCAGGTATGTCGCCATCTTCCCTGCGCCCCCGTCAGGAGATCCTTGATAAGATCAGAGGTCCAGAAGGGTCGTTTGGTATACCATTATTTGATCTGGTTTATAGTCTCTTTCCTTGGAAGCATCTGTCTCAGGTTAACAGAGGGTACTCATATCATCAAGCTCAGCCCAACTACAAAGTCAAGGAGAGGTGACAGCACACGGTCACTATTTTACATCGAAGGACATGTCACATCTGGCTAACGAAAGAAGTGGTGGTCACAGTGACCGAGGCTGGTGGCGAGAGCCGGTCATGTACGTGTCTATAGAGTGTCAAGAGTCTTGTAACTCGGCTATTGAAGGGCGGAGAGTGCCTTTGGGCCACTCCTGAAGTGGTCGATGTGGGTACCATGGGGCAAAACAGGCAGACATCTCATGATCTCCCGTCCAATGACTGACACCCCTTGATCAGCTCGACGACCTCCGTCTTCATCTATCCAAGTGCTTTCAATACAGCGGTGCTGTTGGCTACAAATCCTGCGAAAAATCGTCAGTCTTGATTCAACTAACGTCCGAGGTTGGGGTCCCACCGTATCCATCAGCATTGTAGCGACACATCTGCTGGGCAAAAGGTGGGCTTGTTGTCTGAGAGAGATCGTCGACGTAGATCACATCATAGCCTGTGGATGGTCAATGCTTTGGTTCCGAAGAGGCTCGGAGAGAGGTTTCACTGTTTCTTACCCTTGAAGAAGGCATCCACCAAGGTAGACCAGACGCATTGATCGGCATTGACGCCGCCGAAGAACAGCGTTGATACCTCGTTTTCTTGGAGCCAAAGCCCGAAAGGCGTCTGCGGTCCCCAAAGCCCGGACAGACGGTTCTTGTTGAAGACCAAGTCGGTGCCAGCCGCGACACCTTCGTCCTTCATTGTCCCCAACACACCGTAGGGCTCGGCGTTCCAAGATCCACGCATCAGCAGGCGGCCGACCTCGATCGTTGTGCCATTCTCCTTGATGGTGCCCATGTCACTGCCGAAGGTGTCGTTGGCGAGATCTGAGCCACCGCTGAAGGAAGACTTGAACGAAGGGGGGATCGTCAGCAGGTCGTATTCAGTGAGTCCCCAGTTCACCCAAAGGATCTTCATGTCGTGCTTGCGGAACCCATTGATCATGTTGACAGTTGGTTGTACGGCACCCCGACCATTTTTTGCACCAGGGGACAATTCAGGGTGAAGGAAGAAGTTTTGCATGTCGATGATGACCAAGCCGGTGCGGTTTGGCTCGATCTTGATGGAAGCTCTGTCGCCCATCATCGGCAACACCTTTGGCGACGTGACCGGCGAGCGGTCGCTGCGGGTCAAGTCAAAGGTTCCATTGGGCAACTTTTTCCAGTAGTTGTAGTAGCTTCCCAGGGTGGATGTGGCTTGTTCGAAGCCGTCACCGACCAAGGCGTACGCCTGACGCTCTTCCAATGCAGCCGGGCTCGCCGCACCCAAAGAGCTAGCGACCAGAGCAGAAACAAGCAAGTGCCAGGGAGAGAGGATCATTTTTGCGATACCCATATTGAAAGACCTCGGCAAGGCTGGATAATGAAGTACTCGGTACTATCCAAACAACATCCGCGAAGAAGCGACAACTCCATCTTTGATGAGCTTTATACTTTTACAATTTCTATCATCTGGCTCATTTTCTTGCGGCAGTTGAATGCCGAACGACGCTGCGGAGATGTGCATTACTTTCAAGTTTTTTTTTCCCAGCATGAAGCATTGGGACAAGACGAGAGAGATATGGCTATAGCCCAAATAGGAAGGCCGGGGGACTTTGATAAGCAACCCGCCGGATTGTCGACCAGATACATAATAATTATTATCGTGGCACTATGGTATTCATTACTCCAAGATCCAAGGGGGGAAACATATTCCCCCGCATGCAAGTTGAGTTCAACTCTAGCTTGACGGCCATCACCTCCCCCAACCACACAGGCACATTCATCCTTATCTTTGCCTAGCTAGACCTCGTATTGAAATTCTGCTCTGAGTAATTGAAGCAGACGAGATTTGATGAGTCAAGAATCTTGCCAGCTTTCCTCTTCCCGAGAACCCGAGACAGGAAAGAGAGTCGTTTGATAAAGCGCGGATCTCCATCCAGAGAATGCTGAGTGTGAAGGGACAACAGCTGGCCGGCACGTTCCCGTCTATGCCGTTTGACGAAAATGACATTTCTCGGGTACATGTTGTGAATATGTGCAATGCCCGTGGGATGGGACGGATATCCCGACCGACATATCAGAGCCCAGCCACTTGCTGGGCCATTCCGATCAGCTGAAGGCAAGCAACTTGGCACGTTCTGACATGGGAAAGGAGGCTTACCCGATCAAGCAGAGCAGTGCTTGACGGCGACGAAGAGGTGGTGGTGACGCCTTCATATGGAGAAAAATGAATCTTGACTGTTAGTTCGAGGGCAAAAGGGTATCAGTCGAATTGAATGTGTCTGTGAGTATCTTGGTCAGAATGGGTGGTGAGCGGCAGAATTCAATGCCAACACTGTGTCTCTCACAACTGCTTCACCCTGCTTCACCCACTGTCTTTCACTGCCGCAATGATGACCAGTGGCTACCAGTCACCAGCTTCTCATCCTCCTACATATTTTATCAGACAGTTCTTCTCCCTACACTGGGCTCCTCTATCAACCACAGCTGCACCATCAAGTCGAATTGTACACGATGATTCTTCATACCATCCTTTCGATCTTGCTCGTTCTGCTTCTACCTGCCGCGTCCGCTAAATGCTGTCGAGAGGATATAGGAGGCGACTGTGGTGATAATTCGCTGGGTACCCCCTGCTGCGGATACAAACCTTGCAACGCCTTTTGTTGTTCTTGTCCAGGAGGTAAGGAAGTCTCGCAACCTTGGTGCGACCTTTACCTTGGGCCTGTTTATGCCCCTTGACCATCTAACACAACTCAATGCACACATGACTGACCATTTTGCCTCAGTTTCGGTCATCCGGGAGATCATCGACCAAGGCGACATAGAATGGACATCTATCATCACTGCTCCCTACGACTGGGCGCACTCGACTTTTGAACAGTGGACCTGCCGTGCCAGCCACATCACAACGTGGTATCCTCCTCCGACGAAACGCGCCCTCCCTGAAGACTCGATGACAACAATATTCAGCTCCGGCAGGCCTCTAGCCACAGTCACAAAGAAGCCGCAGCCGACCTTAATGCCCGCACTCCTACATGCTACGCGCGATCAGGAAGCACTCGCAGAGTTGGAGGCGACATTCGATCTTGTGAGCAAGGGTAAAACGAGGAATGGTATAAGCATCATCACCCTGGATCAGTACTTGGGCTTCTTCAACGTTGCGGACAATGGAACAGAGACTGACTTTGGCAAACATGTGGAAGCCAAGTTTCGAGCACATGACCGGGACAGTGATGGTTTGCTAACGATGGAGGAAGCTCAACTACTCTGTGATGCTGATGGATGCTATTGAATTCAAACCCAGAACACGTCTCTATGAGCAGCGTCTACCGAGTCTCGTCCTTTATTACTCTGGCATTTGTTGGTAGGGAGACAGACATGGGAGAGCGAGGCCACACAGGAAAGATGATTATTGGTCAGCCTCGCCGGGAGATCGGAATATCAGTTGATCCGCGGGGCACCAATGCCAAGCACAGGCACATGTATTGCTACCCCAAGTTGCCTAAGCTTCATCTTCAGCTTCTTTGGAGTCACAGAGTTAGACGAGCAATGACAAGTCATCAGGAAAGCAGCTACCCGAGACATTTTCTTTGTTTGTAATGAAGTCATGCCAGGTGTAGATGTTTCTTCCTTCTTCCCTGTAGTTTCCTCTTTGATCATCATCAGTGACACCGCCCCTTCCTCGTCTCTGTCAATTCTACTAACTTTTCTCCTTAATGCCTTGGCTCTCTTAGCTACCATCCAGTCCTCTGTCTCATCATTTCCTCAGCTCTTTGTAGACGCCATCGTCAATGCATCATGGATCTAGACCCTGATGATACGTGGTCGGATACCTCCGAGGAGGACGAATCTCAGACTACCCCGCCACTTGTGTCTCGCGCCTATCAGATTGAGATGTTCAACCATAGCATGAAAGGAAACATCATTGCAGTTGTAAGGCTCTTAATTGCTCCCAAGTGCTGAGACTCTATTGGCCATCTGCTGACAACCATACAGATGGGCACTGGTAGTGGGAAAACACAAATGTAGGAGCTTACCACACTGCCTCTCTTGTCCCTTTTCTTCCATCACGACATCAGACACATGAACACCTGCTTCCCGGAGACTGATCTCTTGAATCTGCCATTAGTGCCAAGCTGCGAATAGAAGCGGAACTGGAACGTTCCCCAGACAAGGTCGGCGTATTCCACATGTCCTATACCCTCCGCTTGCTCACCGTCTCCCTCAGTTGATATGGTTTACCGCTCCGAGTGTGGTCCTGGCGTATCAGCAGTACCGTTTCCTTTCGCAACAGCTGCCGGCCTTCCAGTTCAGACTCATCACCGGCGTGGACACCCCCGAAAAGTGGACGTCCAAGCAGGTTTGGGACAAGGTCCTCCATAACATCCAGGTCGTTGTTTCTACCCCCGCCGTCCTGTTCCATGCTCTCAATCAAGGATTCGTGTCATTACGGGCCGGCATTTCGTTGCTTGTTTTCGACGAAGCCCACCATGGGATCAAGAAGTCCATGCAGAACGAAATCATGAGAATTCATTACCACCCATACAATGAGCCCGGGTCTGGGGTCGAACTGCCTCATATACTTGGCCTGTCTGCAAGTCCAATCACGAGAAATAGAATGACGGAAAAAGATGTTTTGGAGAGGAATCTCAACGCGGTTTGCAGGAGTCCGTTGCAGCAGCTGGACGAATACACAGCTTTCTTGACCATGCCAGATCTGATAAGATTGACATGTGGTACCGCTCAGCAACCTCCTTCTGAATACTATCTGGCTTTAATAAGCGTTGTCTCTGCCATCCGCTTAGATGATGACCCCATCATCGAGACTCTCCGCAGCAGAAGAAATGATCTCGAAGCGCAGACCAAGCTCGGGAAGATCCTCAGAAGGAATTACACACCGGCTATTAAAGAACTACAGACATTTCAACGGTCGAGTACAGGCATACAAGAGACCCTGGGAAACTGGGCTTGTGACATGTTCATAAAGAATTGCGTAGAGAAGGTGGAGATGAAAGAGTTGCACACGATTGACCGTCCAATCTCCGATCCATCTCCTTCTAAGGACTACCGGTTCATCAAGTCTTGCCTTCGGCCTCTTCATGAGCAGATACTGTCTGGGAGCTTGACCTTGTCTACTGAACACAGCATTTCACCAAAAGTCCAGGTTCTCCTCGACTTCCTCCAAAAGGAGCATTGCGCAGACCTCAGATGTCTTGTGTTTGTGAAAGAAAGGCATGCAGCTTGGTGTCTCACCGAGATTCTCAACAATCACCCACTCACAAAAGGCTACTATGAAGCTTTTTCCTTTGTCGGAATAAGCAATCAATCGTATAAGGGGGGGGTGTTTGATTTTGCAAACCTAAACCTTCAGCTTGACAACCTCGAGAGATTCCGAAGAGGCCAACTCAATATCTGTGTGGCAACTGCAGTGCTCGAAGAAGGTATCGACGTGCCTGCGATGAACCTTGTGATATGTTTCGATGAACGACCGACCTTTCGAAGTTTCGTCCAAAGCCGTGGCAGAGCCCGGCAAAGCAATTCAAGATTCGTCATCCTCCAAGACAGCGCCGCCAAGGTGCAACAATGGCAAGCTCTGGAGAAAGAAATGGAGCAGGAATGTCAGAATACTCTTCGGGAGTTGAAAGAGCGGCAGCGTATTGAGAGCATGGATGAACCCGAGTCGGAAATCTTCAGGGTTGCGTCTACAGGGTAAGTTATAAGACGGCGTTCATCCCCTCCCTTGTGAATTAGTACCCTGTTTTGAGGTCAGTCTGCTCACGAACATAGTGCCACATTGACTTATAGCGGATCAAGACAACTCCTGAGTCGATTTTGCGCCAAGCTACCCCGGACCGACGAGTGCGAGCAATCAAGTCCGATATTCTACCTTGAGGGTGAACCTGGCGTCGAGTTGGTGGCGAAAGTGGTGTTGCCAGATACTCTTCCTCCGAGCTTACGGCAGGCAGAGTCAAAGTTTACCTGGAGAACAGAAAGAAAGGCGAAGCAAGACGCGGCCTTCCAGGCTTATCTTGCACTCTACCACGCCGGAATTGTGACAGAGTATCTTTTGCCTCCAGAATGGCCCAAGAAAGAAGTCCCCGACGGTTCAATCGAAAAAAGAGACCGCGAGTACGACGTACAGAACCAGCATGACCCCTGGCCAACACTTATGAAACAATGGGCGACCACAGGCCGAGTTTATGCTCACCGTCTACAGCTTGAGGCTGTGGATTGCGACTATCCTGCCATGCTTCTACTCCTTCCTCAACAACTCCCCAGTCTATCCTTTCCCCTTTTTACGGCGCCATCCAGCAGGATACAAGTGAGTGTGAGCGCCGGACAGGAGGCACACGATTTCCCCACAGACCTGGGCCGGGACATAAGTTATCTTTTCCTGGACACCATACTTGGAAGAAGACTACGCGGTCTCGACAAGCAACAACTGCCGTTCCTTCTCGTTCCCGACCTGGACTTACCATCGATTCGAGAGTGGTATCAGGGGACATCTCGCAACACACCACTGACAGACTTTCTCGCAACGGGTTCTGTCTTCAACAAACAATATCTTGTGCAGCGTAAG
This sequence comes from Fonsecaea pugnacius, assembly GCA_011800825.1. Classification (NCBI taxonomy): domain Eukaryota; kingdom Fungi; phylum Ascomycota; class Eurotiomycetes; order Chaetothyriales; family Herpotrichiellaceae; genus Fonsecaea; species Fonsecaea pugnacius. Next base: position 6,010 of record WJFF01000159.1, on the reverse strand, counting down.
CGTGATGTTCCTTGCGTGTGGCAGCCCGTCACACGACAGGAAAGTGTCGGCCGATATGAACCGCAGCTTGACACAGTGGACGGCACTACCAATATCGTCGGAACCAAACTTCCCCGGAAGCTACACTATCTGATAGCCGCACGAGATGACCCAGTAACATGCTCTGATACGCGCAAACTCTTACCCGTGGATGAATGTTCTGTTTTGGGATTATCCGTGGAATACGGCCGGCTCATGCTGTTTATACCATCGATCACGCATATGCTCGAAGTTGCTCTGCGGACGGTAGAAGCCTGTAAAGGACCATTAGTTAGCCTTGGCTTTGACAGCGTCGATATCGTGTCTGAAGCAATCACGACTCCAGCCGCAGGGAGTCGAAACTATCAGCGCCTCGAGTTCCTTGGAGATGGCATACTCAAATTCTACTCTTCACTTCAAGTTTTTGTCGATCACCCAAACCACCCAGAGGGCTACCTTACTCTATACCGAACTAGGATCATCAACAATGCGCGGCTGCAAAGAACAACCCGCGCCCTGGGACTGGATCAATATATCACTCGGAAGCCATTCGTGGGCAAACAGTGGTCGATTGGCGTCAGCGTTCCGGAAGTACAGGCTCAAAAGCTGCCCGAGAGTCGGGTGTCGTCCAAAACATTGGCAGACGTGGTTGAAGCGTTAATCGGAGCTGCAAGTCTCTCCGGCGTTGAGCCAGGAGACAAGGATGCAAAGGTCCTTTCGGCACTAAGTCTGTTCATCGATGAGATCTCATGGAAGCCCTTGTTGGGGAATATTGCCAAATTCGAGCTTCCCAAAACATCTGTGAGTCATAAAGCCGGGGCTTTGCAGTCAGTTGAGTCCTTGATCGGCTACTCGTTCGGGTGCCATGCTCTCCTGGCACAGGCCCTGACTCAATCGAGTCTTGGAAGCGATGCTCTCTCGTCGTACGACCGACTTGAGTTCCTGGGTGATGCCATCCTCGACCACATTGTGAACCCGAAGCTTTTTCACAGTTCTCTCCAACTTGACCCCGGAGAGATGACACTGCGACACCACGCCCTCGTCAACCATGCAACGTTGGCATTCTTCGCTCTCCAGACTTCAACTACCCGCCGCACATTTGATTTGCAGTTGGATGTCGACACAGAACAATTTGTGCCTTTGGAGAAGACCGAGACGGTGTACCTCCCCGACCACATCCGACGGACTGGCACTCCTGCAGCGCCGTTGCAGCGACGAGCCGCGTTGGCTGCCTACGAAGACGTCCGCTCCTCGATTCTCGAGAGCTTTGCGAACGGCAAGACGTTCCCCTGGAGCGAGCTCCTCCACGTGGGGGCCCCGAAATGCTACTCGGACATTGTGGAGTCCATCCTCGCCGCCGTCTTCCTCGATTCTCAAGGCGACCTGGCGGTCTGTGAAGCGGTGCTCGAGAAGATGGGGTACATGGCACTGGTGCGCCGTCTTGCCACGGACAAGGACGTCGATGTGCACCATCCCGAGGAGCTGCTCTACCAACTTGCGGGCAAGTATGATCTTGTGGCGCAGCTGAGGACGACCAAGGCCAACACCAAGACTAGGAGGTCGAAAACAACCATTGACAACGACTACGACGACTCGGAGAGGAGAAGTTGGCGGTGTAAAGTCATGTGTGAGGGGGAGAGGATCGCCTTCTTCAAAGGTGCGACCTGTAAAGAGGAAGCGCGGTGTCGGGCCGCGGAGAAGGCGCTGGAAGTGGCACGCCGCAAGGGGGTGAAGGAGTCTGTCAAGCCGCGGTCCGACCAGGACGGTGAGAACGACGAAGCTGAGCACC
>WJFF01000158.1:61316-72148 GCA_011800825.1 Fonsecaea pugnacius | reverse complement strand
GCTACCCACTGGTTCAGGTCCAATTTCTTCCAACTGTCTGGCCCTGAGTTCCCTCATTCTGTCGGCAGGCCCCGGAGGTCGGGTGACCAAATCAGCGATTTGGCCACGGCCGATCAACGAAGCCACGATACTGGCACCGACAATGAAGGTGAGAACGAATCGGTAGACTCCATACCACTGAGGAGCCCAGCCTCGAGCAGAAGCTCTTGCATCATTGTAGTACAAAAAGGTGAAGGCCATGAACTGGGCAATCAAGCCAACCTCTGCGGGGAGGAGAAGTGTGGGCCATGCTACAGCAGTGGCAACGATACCCATGGAGTATCTCGGATATCCTTTGTAACCACCGTAGCCGGCCCATTCAAGACCCCAGTGGATGGCCCCAAGGAAAGAGATGATCTGAAATTACTGTCAGTAATGAAAAATTTTGCGTTTGTCTGGGGAAACCGACCGAGGCACCATAACCGAGCTGAATAGGCTCAATGATGTGAAGCAATGTCTCGGCTGTCTCACCAGACATGAAAAATCCTTGGCCGTGGGTGGCAGCATATTGAATATCGAACGAAAGGTATACGGTGGTCAGAGACGTAGCCAAGTATGGAATCACACCTGCCAGACCGACATAAAGAGCTTCACGAGGCACTGCAGCCAAGCTAAATGTCTCCTTGATCGTGTTCTGTTTACCCCAGGATTAGCAAAAGCGATCTGTAACATCCCACGCATGCCGGAAACCCACAAAGTCACTTCGAATACCGCCCATCATATCCACATCCTCCTCGTCGGCAGCTTTGCTCTGCACTTCCCCAGTGACTTGTCGAGTCGTCGAGTCAGAAGAGACTGCTTGTGGGATTGGTTGCAAAATCTTTTCATGCAGTGCCTTTTCTGCCTTTGCGGTGTCATAGGCGTGAGCGTTGTGAGCGTAGCGTACCAAGGCTCTCGGAACCGGCTGGAACGCGGCGACGGCGACGATACGAGAGGTCCGTACAGGGCGAGCAGAGGTCCGCAGCGTGGCTTTCAGGGCATGGTTGAGGACGCTTGTTCGCGGGGTTGTAGCTTGGAAGGAGGTGTAGGAGCGCGGGATCGAACGGACAGCGCTAGTGCGCAGCATGGTTGTCGACATGATGGGCAATGGCAGGTCTGTAAAGTCGAAAGGGTTTACAGGCCGACCAGAGCCAGCTGGACTGGAGCTGCAGAGCGGAAGTTGGAAGGAGTGGAGATGGTCGAAAGGTGCTCGATTGAAGAAAGGATTGAAGTTCGAAAGAGCTCGGATTGAGCTCACACTCTGGTGCTCGATGTGGAAAAGCTTATTTGTTATGACCGTGTAAACAGATCACCTGTTCCACAGATTGGCCGCTGATACTAGGTAATATTGATTTCAAATGACAGCTTGGCTCAGGCCATCGTCATTGGCCGTGCCAAGCTTCCGCAGAGCTCCTGCGCCGAACCTCACTTGTGTTCTTCTCCTTCGACATACTGCCAGCGACAACATCCTCTCCACTCATTCATCGTGCAAGATGTCCTTCCAGCGTATTGGCCTGCGCCTTGCGCAGCAGCAGCTACGATCGCCTGCTTTTCGACCCCTCTTCCGATCCTCCTTCCAGCGACGTCTCGCGAGCAGTGGTGTTCCAAGCCCACCAGGCCAAGGAACAAGCAAACTCGTTGGGACCGCCGACAACGCCTTCAATCGGGAACGAGCTGCCGTGAAAGCCCATGCTGCTGCTACAAGTGGTATGTCTCCTTGTCACACCTTCAAATCTCGGAAAAGGCTAACGTGATCCAGACCTTTGGCGTAGACTCTCAATCTAGTACGAAGTCCCCTACTCACCACGCAGCAAGAAACTTGGTTTCTAATCATCCTTATAGCGTCGTCATCCCGTGCCTAATCCTGGCAAGCATTAATGCCTACAACCTGTGGAACGAGCATTGGGAGCATTGGAGTCACATGCCCCCTCTAGAAGAGCGCGTTGAATACCCCTACCAAAACCTTCGAACTAGAAACTTCTGGTGGGGAGATGGTGACAAGACTGTCTTCTGGAACGAAAAGGTCAACTATCACAGGAAGGACAAGCAAACCTAAAAATATGAAAACCAAAGTGCGCTGGGCTGGCTTCAAGAGGCTCGTCCGAGCAAGGTGGACCTGATTTGTACATAAGGCATGCAGAGGAAGCGAAGTGGTAACCTGACTGAGGCATAACAAGACCATAACCCATTATTTCATACAGTTCAATACTTGAGCATTTCAGGGTTAACCCGACAATTGACGGGCAATCTTCAGACGTTCTGAGCCTCGTACTCCTTTTTAAGCCCCAGGTACTGCGTCGCTGTATCATTCGCCAACACCCAGTCTCCTCTCCAGTGCATAATGGTTGCCTTTTTCTTCAGCATTTCCAGCTGACCCTGCAAATCTTCTATGTACCTGTATTGCGTATAGGCATGGTCGATATTCTCCATTGCTTTGTTTATGAACTCTTTTTGCTTTGTCGAATATGACTTGTCTGGTCCTGATGATGAGCCAGCGAGACCCATATTAGCGTCTGCAAGGACAGAGTATGACTGGGCGGCGAGTTCGCAATCATGGCATTCCAGCACTTGAGGCATTATCGACTGGAGAAGGCTGGCGGCAGGGAGAAACTCGCGGAGGTGGTTGAGAATTGAGGCAAGGAGACAGATCGATGCCCATAACGAGTGGAGGATTCTTCCCCTAAATGCAATTTGTGCTGCGCGCATGACAATCGAGAAGGCCTTGAGCGGATGTCGGCTCTCAATCAAGATTCGTGCTTTAAGGTGCAGCAGCCGGTTCTGCACGGCGATGTCGTTAATTTCATGGTTCCTATCCGCTCCTTGTGCTAAGTCTTCGACTTTTTCAAGAGCCTGGTCGAGAACTCCCCGACGGATAAGCAGCTCGATCTCAAGCAAGGACAGTTGAAGTGCAACCTTCACATCTGGTGCCCCTTGTCCGCTCAGTCGATCAAGCAAATGCTCTGCAGCATCGAGACTGTCCCGAAGTATCAGCCTTCGAGCCCTAAACAAACCAGAGCAGAAGTTTAGGGCATTCTGAAACCTCATCCGTCGATGCACATGCAATGGAATATTATTAAGCACTTGTTCAGCTTCGGCATATCTGCCACGTTGGACCAAGAGCGCGGCGATGCGACAATAGTGCTTGAATAGATCTTCGAGCGGAGCGTCCTCGGAATGGCACTGCAAGAATGCCTGTCCACACCACCAGCTAAGATGGCCAAGGCCAATCCTGCTAAAGGTGGCACCTTTGATGAGCAACATTGGCCCGACGGTGCTATGCGTTGATCGTGCAACATTGAGGTAGGATGCTTTTGCAATGTTTTCAAACACGCTTGCAAGGCTGTCTCCGTACTGCATTCCAAGCTTCGCTTCACTCAGGAGTGTCGTCCCCAAGAGACTCCACATCTCCGAATCCTTAGCCCGTGCTTTAAGGAATGCAAGTCCCTCGACCTCGCTGCCGAGAATGCCGCTGTCGCGTATGGCGTCAGTCTCCTCGGGAAAAGAGCGTCCGAAGTGATACACCCAGCTCATGCAGAAGTTAAGGCATGTGGTGTCTTTGTTTTCGCGAGCGGTGGCAATGGCTTCCTGCATCGCAGAAAGTGCCTCCTCGTGACATCCAAAGTCTGCTTGAAGAATGGCGAGGTTGAGCAATGCGTACTGATATATTGCTCTCTCGCGCGTCTGCATTGCATAATCAAAGTATCTGTGCAGATTGTCGAAGGCGGAGTAGTAATCACCCGCTCGCCACGAGTCAAGGAAGCTGAGATAATTCCCCAGCTTTGGGATGACGGTACCAGCTTTGGACATTTGTTGAAGCTTCCATTTCATTCCGTCAGGTAATCTCCCACCAAGGCGCTGGATCTCGGAGACCTGAAATTCCATCAGTTTTTCAACATCGTACATACTGTATGCTCCGTGATACTTTTGTTCGTCCTCGGCTAATCTTCCATACATCAACATGGGTAGAGGATGTGACGAATCAAGGTCCAAATCCGCAAGGTTCGAGTCAAGAGCGTTTCTGCTCCCTCCATGGTTCTTCCTCTCATATGCCTCGCGAGTTGGCAGTCTGTACGCAATGAAATCCTGCCAAAGAGTGATGCTGTCCTGGAACTGCAGCCTTGTGTATTCCAAATGACAGCGTCGAATGAAAGCACCTAAAGGGGATGTTCTGCGAATGCGTGTGTGAACTTGGTCAGATTCGTCCCCGCTCTCGCGGTCCCTCTGAGACTGTTCTCTGGACTTCGTCAAGAGCGAAGGGAGATATGTGACGAAGGCGTCGAGCGCGTGCGAGCAATCAATTGCCCACAGTCTCTTCAGGAGTAGATCAAATAGGGTTCGGCCAGGTCGTGCAGACGGGCGTGTGGATAATGTGGATTCGAATTCAGCTATTGGAAGCGCATGCTCGAACTCTGTGCTTTCCCGGAATAATGAAGATTGCTTGCTTGATGGTATGATCTGAGATAGGATGAAAGATAACACGGCCGTGGCTTCTTTGGTGGGGACTACATCCTCTGTGTAGAGCAGAGCGAGCACCAGCAGGGTAATTTTTGCTGGGGTCAGATACCGACTCATGTTGCGGCTGGCGTCAATTCAAGTCAGGCAGTGCAATTCCGCATACAAGCAGCATTCTGATTACATCAGTCGGGTGCATCACTCTGTTCGAGCACCATTCCTGCTCGTGAGAGATGTTGTCCTTTTAACAATGCATATGGAATCTGAATAAACAGGGAAAGGTCGCGTCAGTTTGGCGCCATCGTGTCGTTGAGCCGCCACTGCAATCGTTCATTGGTTGAACTTCGGCAAAATACTTTGCTGCGTTTGGCACGTTTGCTTCGTTTGCTCCGCAGTTTTTCTTCCGACGTTGTCTCTTTCACCAGAACGACCAGCGCAGGGAAGATATTCCGCAGAGATCCTGCTAGAAGTCGTCAATATGGCTTTTGTCAAGTCAGATCTAGGCGAGTTCCTGCCGCTGTTAGCCTCAGGTAAAGTCCGAGAGCTGTACGATGTCGACTCAAAATCCCTGCTCTTTGTGACTACCGACAGGATTTCGGCTTTTGATGTTATCATGAAGAATGTATGATCTGCCTGCCCTGTTTTCATACTGCCAGCTCGTTGACAAGGCTCATCGTTTAGGGTGTGCCAGAAAAGGGACTCGTCCTAACGTTGATGACTGTGCACTGGTTCGAAATTCTCCAAAAACAGATCCCTGACCTCAAGACCCATTTCATTTCTCTCCACCTGCCGTCCACACTCCCGAATGACGTTGCTGCCCGGCTCAAGGGCCGAAGTATGCTTGTGCGGAAGCTCAAGGTATTCCCGCTGGAGGCCATAGTCCGTGGGTACATCACAGGATCCGCCTGGTCTTCCTACAAGAAAACCGGCGAGGTAAATGGGAAGAAAATGCCCGAAGGCCTACAAGAATCACAAGAGTTTCCTGAACCTATCTACACTCCCAGCACCAAGGCTGAGCTGGGTCAGCATGACGAGAATATCTCCACGGAGCAAGCCGCGCAGATTGTGGGCGAGAAGTATGCGAAAAGAATAGAAGAACTGTCGCTTCGCATCTACAAGGCAGCACGAGACTATGCAAGAGAAAAGGGCATCATCATAGCAGACACGAAATTTGAATTTGGTCTCGACGAGGAAACGGACGAGGTTGTGCTTGTAGATGAGGTGCTCACCCCAGACAGCTCGAGGTTTTGGTCGAAATCGAGCTACAAGCTCGGCCAGAGCCAGGAGAGTTTTGATAAGCAGCCGCTGCGAGATTGGTTGACAGCTAATGGACTCAAAAACAAACAGGGCGTGGAAATGTCTGATGATGTGGTTGAAGCGACTCATGCAAGATACCTCGAGGCGTTCAAAATCTTGACGGGAAAATCTCTCAAAGAGACTCTACAGGGCCTGAAATAAAGACGACATGCCGTATACCATGAATCTTCAATGCAAACACGAATCTCCATTTTCATACATTTTCTCTACAGCATTTGCCCAGGCGCACTGTGTTGGTTTACCTGAACGCCTTTGTATCTCCTGAGCCAACTTTCCCAAAGTGCGGTACTCGTTCACGAAAGCTTTTCTTTTGATCTGGCAGGTTCCTTTTCTCTTCAGCCTTTTGCGCCAGCTTCTCCAGTGTTACTTCACTTAATCTTGCGCTTCCTTGATCTCCCTCTTCCCAACCCGTCCGTCCATCAACTTGACCTCTTTCGTTGAGATTCGTCGCCCACATTGCAGCAATCCCAAGTTCAAACGGGCCCGGCTGCCTGTCAATCAAGCCAATGCCGAAGCTCTTCACCTTTTGTCGCAACATTTCTGACTGTGGCTCTGTGACGATCCCGTGGTTCGTGCGCACAAACTCGTGCAGTTTGATCCAAACGGTCTCCCATTGACCAGGATCATTAGGTCCTTCTGCGCCCTTGTGGTATTTCGTGTACAAACGATGTTGATGTATATCTGACTCTACGATCGAGTCCGTTTGTATGTTGACAAAGTATTTTCTGCCATCACTCTTCACTCGCAGCGCGAGGTACATGTATGTATCAACGTTCCACAACAACTCTCCAAATAGAGTTCGCCCTCGATCCTCATTCCTCCATGCTGCATAGCCTGTCCTTTGGATGTCTGGTCGATCTGTGGGGAGCTTCGTGGAGATGTTTCCGTGGAAAAGGATGTGCGCAGGAGTAGGAGGGTCGTTAGATATATCACGAGGCTTCTGGGTGAGTTGTGCTGTCGAGAAACCGCCTACTGACTGGTCGGTCATTGTCTTCAGCGTAGTAATGGTTTCGGGGTCTGCAAAGTCGAAGATAGGATATGGGGCGAGAGGTAGATGCAGCCCTTCGAGATTTAGAGCTGCCCGTCAAGAGAAGTTAGCCTGTTTTTTTGAAACACTGCCTCGATCCTCGTGAACGGCATCTGGCGCTGCTACTCATTGTATTTCAGGATTCAAAGAGGAAGTCCGGGCGTTGAATGGCTCCTCTGGGCCTCACGTACCAAATTTCGTTGCTCTTCCTAGTTCCTGGCTTGTTTTCTTCCAGAAGCCAGGCGCACAGCGCCTGACTGTAGGAACAAACATCATTATCCTCTTCCGCAACGCGTGCCTCTATCTCGGAGATGGCGAGGCCATAATTTTGATCCCAATTGTCCTTCGTAGCATGGAACTCGCTACTGCTTGCTCAACGTCATGGGTCTGCACGTGCTTGTGCTTTTCCTCCTGATCTCGTCCGCCAATAGTCCGCTATCGCCTTCGGGATCGGCCGGTAGAACTCCGGCACTAGCTGTAGTCAATCTGGACCTCATTCTCTAGCCAAGCGGTCGACATTTCCTAATAGCGCTTAGCGTATATCACCACGAGGCTGAGGTCTTGTCGTGAATCTCTGCCACTCTTTTCATTGTTGTTTTCTTTTCTTCGCACATTCTCCTTCTCCATCTTCATCACCACCTTCACCCAAGACACTGACAAGTTGGAAACAAGATATTGACTGCTCAGCATCGCGCGTGTGGCCTTCGTGCCATGTCGCTGTCCCGTCACGCCTTTCATACTGAATAGGTAGATGACGGGAGCGCAAGAAGAGACTTCGGGTGCACCACTAGAGAGAGATGTGACTTCAGCCTGCTTTGGTCATTGTCCACACAAAACACTGTGAGCAAGCCATCACTGACCTCAAGTGGCACAGATTGCTGACACACGCAGACACATATCGTCCAGAATGCATCTTGGTGCTTGTTTGGGTGACGCTTGCGCGTGGTGTGCTGGTGATCTCTGCTTTTCTTCCAAAGTGGTTAGACATATGTCCTTTGAGGAATCGCATGCCTCCAGTGTTGGAAAGTCATCATTGACAAAGGTGTCGCCTGGTGTCATGAATAAACTGGCTCCAAATAGAGGAAGTCAAATGGAGTTCAAGAAAGGACATCAAGTTGAGCTCTCGAGCAGCATGATACCGAGGGCTCGGCCGCTCCCGACAAAACATCCTCCAGTTGTGCAGGCATGAGATGAGGCATCCATCATGAACAGCATGTGGCACTTAGGTGCAGATACAAGCGTTCGCCTGGAGAGCACAAGCGGTCCGGAAGCAAGGAGATGGAGAGGCCAAAAACAGGCCGTCCCCATGAACTTCAGGAAACGGAACTAAGAATCGGAGTGACCGCTGGTGAATGCCAAGCCCTCATTCATGATACCCCTCGCGATCTCAACACACTTCACTTTGAATTGTTGCCTCTTTATATTCCCACATTTATCTCTTCGTTTACAGCATTTTCGAATGCTAAACGCCCTTCTCCTCTCTTTCTTTTAGTCAGAGAAACCGTTTGCAGGGTGAGCATAGTTTCCTCAGCTTATAAACTTGATCTGGAACCATACTGATATCAATCGCTGTGAAACAGATAAGCCTGCAGCAATGGCGTCCCGCCTTGCTTCATCTTCATCCTCTCCTCCTCGCCGAATCATCCTTCCTACTCTCCCCGTCATCTTCCCTCGCTCCTCATCATCCACACCAAATCCCGAGATCAAGATGATCTCTGAGGACGCAGCGACCAGCGAGCTCGACGGCGGGCAGAACCGCGTCGAAGACACCCCTGCCGCTCAAGGTTCGTCTTCCTCTGACCCTTCACCTTCAGGTGACACTGGCAAACAGGACAACTTGGCGCCTTCTCACTACTGAATTTGATGAAATTTGACAGTGTTCTGATGATTTTCTAGGCTCAATCTCTCTACCAGCATCTTTGAAAGATGCAAACTCCAACGGCGCGGTTGACGAAGCCGACCAACCAACCCAGACACCAATCGAGCCAAGTGCTGAAGACGATGTGTTTGGTGCTCCCAGCTCAGTTACAAACAGCAGCGTCCCTGTCAACACTGTCGCTCGTCGAATCATGAACAATCTGCGTGCTCCTGCTGGGTACAACGGTTTCGCGCCGCGACCAGACCGTGTGAATCAGGTTCCGACCGCCGCAAACGCGCAAGGTCTCTACCCACCAACCGCACTCATCTTCGTGGCCAAGTAAGTTTACAAAATTCTACCCTAGACAACCGCGTTCTGATCCATTTTAGTCTTTCCAAGTATCGATCTGAGGACCAACTTGAGATTGCCTGCCATCAGACCTTTGACACGTACGGCCCGAATCACATCAAGATCCGCCGTGACAGAAACCAGCACCCGTTTGCGTTCATCCAGTTTCAGGTGGGCGCAACAGAAGAACGCCTGAATAAATCTTCATGTTAATCATTGTGACAGAGAGACGAAGATGCCACTGCGGCTGTTGCCGGAGCATATGGACTCATCATAGATGGCAGAAAGATTCGCATCGAACAAGCCAAGGCAGAGCGTGAGTTTGTATGCGCACATACTCGGATTCATCAAAAGCTGACAATGACTCAAGGCTCTGTAATTCTCAGCAAGACTGATGGCACCATGGTTAGTGAGGCAGAAACTCGTGGGATCCTGGAACGCTACGGACCTCTAGAGCTCGTCGCCCCGACCAATATGGCAAATCGACGCCACGGTGGCTCAGGCTATGGGATGTATGTCAAGTTTGCATACTACCTCGACTGTCGTGACGCTCTCAAGGTATGTGCTCGAGCCGCAGTGGTTGGTGACCAGCCCTCTGACCCAGCAGCAGCTCTTCCAAAACCACACCTCTGGTCTCCAACTGTACATGGCTCCTTCTCTCGAACCACGCTTCCGCATCGGCCCAGACGGTGCCGCCGTGGTTGGTGGCTTCTCCAATCCTCGGTCAATCATTGACCAGAAGTCCATCTACGTTGGAAACCTGCCAGAGGGGACAACCCGGGCTCACCTTGAGGAGCTCTTTGGGGAGTTTGGTGTCATTGTCCAGGTCAACGTCATCAAGAAGACTTATGGTGAGTTCCATCATTGTCAAACATGTCGCCTCCAGTGTCCGTCTAACACGCAAAACAGAGAACGATGCGGTGAACATCTTTGCATTCATCGAATTTGCCAATGCCCATGAGGCCGACCGCGCTGCCAGTTCTGAAGTAAGTCGATCCCGTCACTCCAAACAATTCACCTCACAGACTAACAGTCACTCTCACAGCGTTACTTGCATGGCCTCAAGCTCCGTGTGGAACAGAAGGAGTACTCTGCACGTCGACCATCTGGTCGTCTCATGGCTCCAAAGACACGATTTCAGCAGCAGAATACCGGTCCCAGACACAGATACGGTAACCCCAGCAGCAGCTATCCTATCCAGCAAAACAACATGAACTACAATGTTGGTGGTACTCCAGAATTCTGGAACCGCGCCCATGGTCAAGCCGGTGGTGCTCATGGCATGCCAGCCCACCAGATCACTCCACCCTCAACCGTCCAGTACAACCATCAGGGAATCCCACAGCCCATGTATGGAACCCCGCAGCAGCAAACATCTGCGTACGGTTTTGGCACCATGACTCCTCCAAGCCACTCTAACATGAACTACGGCAACATGAGCCATATGCTCCCTGCTGGTATCTTCTCCCCGACTCCGACCCACATTGATCAGAATCAACACCACAATAGCTTCATGGGTCCTGCCAATCCTCCTCCTCCACATCTCTACCAATCTCCCAGCGTCTACCTTGGACATTCCATCTCTACCATTCCAGAGACCTATGAAGAGGGACAGTACTAGCATTGAGGCCGGCGTTTGCGGCGTTTGAGGCGTTTGAGGCGAACAGAATCCACATGTGCAACAGAGCATGAAAAGGGAACATGGTACATGGTACACAGAACATGAAAATAAGTCTCTCACATCACTCACAAATGAAATTCACAATCACATCAACATCATCACCGTCAACAAACGGACACATGGCTGAGACA
>WJFF01000158.1:48472-61268 GCA_011800825.1 Fonsecaea pugnacius | reverse complement strand
AGGCATGAAACAAGAGATCTCACACAAGATGAGACAAGAACGAGTTGAGCTGCAACTCAAACATGAACAAAAGAGCTATGCTGAGCTGGAACAAGGACACACAGAACTTGAAATGGAAAAAAAAAAGGACAAAAAGTGCTCAAAGGTTGCCACGAACAAATGAGCTGGTATGGATGGATCAGGAAACATGGGGCTTCAAAGGGAAAGCTCAGAGCTGACATGCACAAGGCATGTAGTATCATGGCCTCATTAAAGGCTCATAGGAGGTGATACGATGGACTCTCTACTCTTGCTTTGATAACAACATAATGAGCTACGAACTTTTTTTTTTTTTTTTGAAATTTTGTCCGTCGTCATGTCCATCCGTGACTCGTAAGCTTTAGACACCCGGTCGTCTTGCCTCTCATACGATATCACGATCCGATGGAGACCAGGCAGATACCGTGGCATTCTCGATATCCGTCTTGAATTGTGTCCTTGTCGTCGACCAGGCCTATCCCTCCCGCTTCGAGGACATAGTGTCCGGCCTGTTTTTTTGACCCTCACCAGTATCTTACACTGGAGACCGACCCGATACACAATCCAGATACCACCACGATTATCCCCCTGCCGTCGACCCGTCCTATTCCCCCTACCTCAGGATACCTAGTCTCCGGCCTGTTTTTCCCCCTTGGCCTTTTACGTTCACGAGCGACCGCTGACGCGACGCCACTTCGCCGATCTGCACACGACGCGGTCGTCCTCCTGTCTCATCAGATCGTTCACGCACGACAAACCCACGGCCTGTTTTTCTCCGTCAATCTGCATAGTGATAGTGTTGTCGTCGTCGTCGGGCGTGAATCCCATCTCGATAGCCCCTGACGATGGGTCTCAGGATCTCCTCCTCTTCTACATCCTCTACCTACCCCTTGAATCTCAGGGGACGGTTGTACTCAATGACACAAAGCGAAACAGCGTGCAACGTGACTTCAGCGAGAGGAACAAACTTCAGCGAGAGGAACAAACTTCAGCAAGAGGAACAAGAACGGAACATTGAATACTGTGTGGATAGCATATCATTCTCATTGTGATTCATTCAGAAAAACTCATTTTCTCTTGGCTCAAGCTTGAACCTCAGCCGGAGCTTGAGGGGGTGTCTGCGGTGGATTGCCAGCCTGGTTTCCCTGCAAACTTTCCAACAACTCCACCGACATATCGTCCAGCTCATCCTCCTTGAGTCCAGTAGCAATCGCCACGAGCTTTCTGTGTTTGCCGACCTTCTCGCCTGCACCCGCCTCACTCATCAGTTTGGCAATATCCTTGACCCACTGGCGGCGAAGATTTTGTTGATTGTTGAGCTCAACTGCCCATGGCACCACCGCACGTATCTCATCAGGGGACAGTGCTGACGTGTTGGGGAAACGGAACGCCTCGGGACTCGTCTGCTGGTCTTGCTGAAACACTTCATTCTGCAGGGCCGCATGCTCTTTTTGTTCAAGGAGAGACTCCACCTCGCGTAAACATTCGTCATATTCCTGTCTCAATGTGGGAATCTTGGAAACATCCTCGACCTTGGCCATCAGCGAAAAGGTCTCTTGTCGAATCTTATGTCGCTGGTTCTCGAGCTCGGTCAGTGCGTGTTTGGCTTCTGCAATTTCCGTGTCCCGCTCCGAGATCTGCAAATCGTACATGTCGGCTATTTTGTAGCTCCCCGCGTCCATGAGAGGGACGATCTTATCGAGCACCAAAGATGCAGCGCGGGACAGAGCCTCCTTCTGTCGCTTACGGCGGGATTGTTTGGCCGCGAAAGACTCTCCAGCACGTGGGGGCGACGAGCCTGGCTGTTGAAGGCTTTCCTTTTTCTCTCGAAGAGCTCTGAGATACTCGTTGGCAGTCTCTCCCTTCAAATTCGGTATGTCTCCAGCTTCCGGGCAATGGTTGAGGAGGAATGTTGCGACTTTGACACATCCATTGCGGATCGCGCAGAGTGCTGCGGTGTCGTGATTGTGGTCAATAGAGGTAAGGAGAGCTTGAACGTAGTTTGAGCCCATTTCGTGCATTTTGTTTATCAGGACTTCGCAATAGTACCGTGCACAACTCCATTTTCCCCTGGAGCGCGCTGACTCGGCGATATGGTGGAAGACGGTCGCTCCATAAGCGTCCCGCTCCACAATCGTTCCAGCCAAAGCCTGCACGATCTTTGGGAAAGTCTTCTTGTCGTAATTGTTGGTGAACAAGACAGCCCTAATCAAAGGGGTTTCAAGCGAGCTCTTATTTTGAGCAGCAGGATTTGCGCCGCGTGCGAGGAGGTCTCGTGCAACCGCAACATCACCCATGGCGCAAGCCCAGTGCAGGGCGTTGTTACCCAGGTTATCAATCGGCCTGTCAACATCGAAGTTTGTCGGGGGTTCTGGAGGTAGGATGTTGGAGGCAGCTGGGTCATCACCAGCCGTAACAAAATAATCCAGTAGTTCATCACCGTACATTGTATGCTCGAGGTCTGATGCAGTAGGGGCGATTTCTTCAAAATCTCGTTTTCGCTTTCTCGAAGCAGTAGAATTCTGTGAAAGCGGAAGGAAGTCGTCTTCTGCCATGAATGAAGCAGTCTCTGGGGAGTGGTCTCGACTTTCCGTCCCATTGTAATGTACACTGGCGCTTTCGTAGCCGTCCACAGGCGGGTAATGTTGGGCTACCGAAAGTTGGCGAGCATTTTCAGACGGGGTGTGCCTATACTTACTTGGCTGCGACGGTACTTTGCGTGGAACGGCAGGCTGTTTCGGCTGCTTGGGACGGTTTGAGACAGCGGTGGTATGCTTGGGCGCAGGGGGTGGGCTTCGATCACCCGGGACGAAGTCGAAAATTTTGGCAGTGCGATCAAGCACACCATGCTTCTCAGCCAGCGACCGACCTTCGCTCAAAGGGACCCATGTGCCTTGATATTTTCCATAGCCGCCTTGAATCTTCTCATGAACACCCTTCTGCACCTCACGTTCGAGGATCCTGGTCCGCGCTGGTTTGTCAAAGCCGGCAATCTTCAGAATGTGTGTGGCGTTGACCCAGTTGTCGGACCTGCGGCGCATAACATGGTCGCCACCGACCTTAAGCTCATAGACGGGAACCTGCAGTCACATGTCAGTCTTGCCTGATATAACAAAGGGACAGGCACAAATATCCCTACATTGCTGTACGTCGCTGAGTAAATTTCCCTGTCCGCCATTTTCAACTTGTTCGTAGCGGGATGGAAAAGGGGCAGCAAAAGGACAGGAGAAAGGTTGACAGTTAGGTTGACATGGCCTCTGGGGATTTATCAAGAAGCAGTGAGTGTATCTGTCGTTCAACTGCCTGCGCCCGGAATGTCCCTCAGTCCAAAAGGGGTCCACAGCAACATTTGCCTTGACAAGGACGCGACAAGGGGGGAGCGACAAATTCAAGACGCGTTTCGCGCGATATTGGCGGAGATGGCGGGGTGAATCAAGCAGCCAATCGTAGGTCAAGCGCCAAGATATGACGTCCCGCTTAGTCACTTCCAGATATGGGATTCTTCCCGAGGCTTTCTCCGATCTGCCTCCGCCGCCTTTGAAATCAAGACAACATCAGATGAGGCGAAACAATGCACTCACCCCCTCGCGTCATCGGGGTTGTAGTAAAATCTCCTAGAGGATCTCAACGCTGAATAGATTGACAGGCACGGGAGCGACGATCTATCATACCCAGTTGACGCTCTATATCTCTCAACGTCATCTTGTCTTCGATGTGCTTCTGCTGCTGACAATTTCAAAGGTCAATCGAGTCAGATAAATATACTGGACTACTCTTCTCCCGAGGTATACTCCACACTCCAAGAACATATTCAACCTGATCAAGTCGTTGTCTCAGAAACAATCAAGTCGCGACTGACGCTTCTCTGTATGCAAGCAGTATCTCTTCTTAGAACTCTCAGGGCATCTTCCTCGATTGTGAGGAACCTGTCACCCGCTACTGCTTCTTCCACGCGACCCCTCGCCTCTCCCAATACTCGTTTCTTCTGCTCCAGCGCTCCTCGCACCGTCAATATGACGACCGGCATTTTCAAATACATCGACCCCTCATCCTATGTCGACAGCGACGTCCCTTTCGTGAAGCCATGGAGCAAGGTCGATGGTCCTGGTTACTCGTTTAAAATGACCGATCGTGAGCGGTTGGTGGAAAACATTCGCGGGCAGGAATCCAAGTTTTCTGTTGACACCTCGGGCTTCGCTGTGTACAACTACCCGGCGAAAGAGAAGGCTTTCACAGACGACGCAAAGGTCCGAGAAGGGTACTATGCTGAGGTAGAGGCACTGCTACGAGAGAAGCTGCCCGGGGTGAATAAAGTCGTGTTCTTTGATCACACTATTAGAAAAAGAGAGAAAGCTTCCCCGCGCCAACCTGTTCAGCAAGTACACGTTGATCAGACGCCCAATGCAGCCGCCGTCCGGGTTCGCAGGCATTTACCCGCAGAAGAGGCAGAGGAGTTGTTAAAAGGCCGCTATCAGATCATCAACATCTGGCGTCCGATAGCACACCCAGCGTCCGACTTTCCCCTCGGCGTCGTTGATTACCGCACAACTGAGCCCTCGGACCTGATCAAGGTTGATCTGCTCTACCCCAAAAGGCAATCCAATGGTGTCCATGATGACGACGATCGGGGCAAGGAGGTTCTTCCAGACCCGAACTCTGCTTCATCCACTGCCGGTTACGAGGTGAAGGGTGAAACCTTCGCGGTGCGGCCAAACGACAAGCATAAATTCTTCTACATGAAGGACATGACGCCCGAGGAGGTCATGCTCATCAAGTGTTTCGACTCGGCCAGCGAGGTCAATGGTGGCAAGAAGGGGGTCGCCGGGTACACGCCGCATACTGCCTTTGTGGATCCGCAGACACCTGCAGGCGCGCCTGGAAGGCAGAGCATAGAAGTGCGATCGCTGGTCTTTTACGAGTAGACGGGTCTGCATACATGGTATATATGGAAGCAGTATATTATACAAAAGATTTTAAAGTGGCATGGCATCAGGAGGTTTTAGTCAGCGAGTCTTCAATAAATACAAGAATATATATGGCATTATCGACCACGGTTTCTCGTTCCAACTACACATTACAGTCTGTCATACCAGAACAATTTCACCGACCAAAATAGAGATTCCTTAGTCTTCATCGTCAATTCTCAACACGACCTTCCCCCTGTTCCTGCCACTACCCAACCGATCAAACGCTTTCTCAAATTGATCAAACTTGAACACGCTATCCACCACGGGCCTCACTCGACCTTGTTCCGCCAACTCGGTGATCCTGCCCAGCTGTTCGCCAGAGGGATGCATGATGAAGAACTTTCCTGTGACGCTCTCGTCTACGCCTTCAGGAGTATCCAGGAGAAACTTCCACTGCATGTCCGCTGGGGGGACGATGGTCAGGAGTTGCCCGTCCCGCTTGACTGCATGCCATGCCTGGTCGAGCGAGGACAGGCCGATGCAGTCGAAGACGAGATCCACCTTACGCGTAGCTGGATCTTCCTCGGCCCAAGAACGGATGTTCGTCGTGCGGTAATCGAGGACTTCATCTGCGCCCAAAGAGCGGACGAAGTCGAGGTTGTTGGGACCCGTGGTGCCGATCACGTACAGTCCAATGAGTTTGGCGAGCTGGACGGCCCAGAGTCCGACGCCGCCGGAAGCGTTGGTGATGAGAATACGCTGCTGCTGCTCCTTATCTGGCACCGCTGCAGAGTCGAGAGTCGGAGGGGTGAGTTTGAATTGTTCAAACAACGCTTGCCAAGCGGTCAAGGCACTGACTGGCATAGCGGCCGCCTCATTGACGGACAGATTCTTGGGACGAAGGGCGAGTTCGCCATCGTCAGAGACTGAGTATTGCCTGGCAGCTCCGGCCTGCGGGTAAGTGACCCGTCCATAGACCTCGTCTCCTGGCTTGAACTTGGAGCCAGAGGATGGAGAAGCGACCACCTCCGCAACGAATTCCACGCCGGGCGATGAAATGGTGAGCTCTTCCGGGCGAGGCCAGAGGAGTTCGCCTGCTATCAGGGCCACAGCATGTGACTTGATCAAGTACTGGGTTGAGGATGGACTTGGGAGAGGAGTCGAGGCGATGGTTAGAGTCTGCTTCTTCTGATTGTGCAAAAGGGCACGCATGGTGCTGGGTAACCTGCTTGCGGACATTGTTCTCCTGTAGTTAACGGGGTGCTGGGTACAACAATACTGAGTCTGCTCTTCTTTGAGAATGTTTGGTACGGATTTGTCTGCCCACATATAGTCATGATTTCACCACGGGGTTTCTCCCACCTTTTTATACACAGATTCCGGAACTTGCGCCCCAGCTTCTGGCTCGTGCTTCAGGGCATCATTCACAAAGGATGACAGGGTCCAGAGCAACGATTCTCTTAGGCAACTACTCTCTTTTCGTATTTCTTGAACCCTTGAAAGGACCTATCTCACACCAGAACAGGATGCCGTTGTCGCTCCATGAGCGTACCAGTCGCCCAGGAACAGGCTTAGCTTCGGGGTCGCGATGACATGTGTGACTTCCTTTTCGAGACAAGCAAGGGACAAGCAAAAAATGCATTAGTAAGTAGTCAGGGAGTCAGTGGCTTGCCGCGTCGAGGGCCAGAAAGTCTTTGGTCAACTTGGCGCAGTTTGGCGATTTGTATGGCTCAATGGATATTCGGCCTCGGGAGCTTCCAGCACCTCCGAGGGGGGTTGTCTGACTCATTCACATGGATGCTAACACGGTCAAGGCAGTTGTAAAGAGGCAAATAGGAGTGTGATATCTTGGAAGGTGAGTTTGGTAAGGTAGCATCGGCCTTCATATGTACGAGGTGGTTGCGATTGAAAGCGATGTCTCCAGCTCCACAGAAAAACTCTCCAAACAGATTAGGCAGCAGTCTTTGATGCGATACATTACTCCATCTCATCCATCACAATGAAAGCGTTTTCGACACTCTTTTTGCCTGTAGACTTCTCTTCCAAAGAACACGACTTGTCCTGTCGACATGCCTCTCGTTCTCCAACCAGCCAACGAGGCCGATGCCCCTCGCATCGTAGAGATCGAACGTCTCGCCTATGCCTCCAACCCTCTCCAGCCTATCCTGTTCCCGGGACCATTCCCACCGGAGGCAAAGGACGAGCGTGCGGAAGGGCTCCTCAAGCAGCTCCACGAAGATCCAACCATCCGATGGGTGAAGGCGCTCGATACCGAGACTGGTGAGATTGCTGCGTTTGCAAAGTGGAACATCATCCGTGAACCCAGAGAGCCGAGTCGAGGCCGACAGTTTGGTCCTGGCTGTAACGTCGAAGCCTGCGAGGAGTTCTTCGGGGGGATGCACAGGAAACGAAACAACCTGATGGGAGGCAACGCATATTGCTGTAAGTTGACTGTTTCACGGACCGGACACCCTCGTACGCCTTGACTGAGAGGACACAAACAGTGCTCGACCTCCTGCAGACAGATCCAAAATACCAGGGACGTGGTGCAGGAGGAAAGTTGATACAATGGGGCCTTGATATCGCCGACGAGCTGCACCTCCCTACGTACCTTGAATCATCCCCTGCCGCCCACAGATTGTATCAGAAATTCGGCTTCCGAGATATCGACAAACTGACACTAGATCCCAAATGGAACTACGGACCGGCAGATGCGAGCATTTATTTCATGATTAGGGAAGCGAAATAGGAACCCCCCTTTGGCTCGGATACAAGACTGTCCTGACTCCTTTTCACTTCTCGCAGGGTTTGGTGATAGGAAGCTCCAAACAGCTTGGAGCCACCTCGGTTTGCTGGAAGCTATGGCAGACGGAGATGATTCAGTGAGTGCAAAGCTTATTCATGCCCAGTTCAAACGGATATGCCGTTTGACGAGGGGATGGCCGGTAAGAAAAGAAAATACCTAGGGCAACTTCCTGATTCCATCGCCCTAGAAGATGCAGCATCTGGATTGCGGGCGATTCCCCCGCCGCCGCGCAGCCTAGGCGAAGAGGCCATGTTGATTTACTACCCTGACGGACTTTACGTCTCGGTCTGATCTCAATCTTGGATAGCCGACAAGCAAGACGGACCAACGACAAATGCGATGGACCAACCGCATCTTGCAGCAATTTTTCCGCTTGAATGGTCCTGCTGAATAAGGCTTGTTATCTAAGATATGTAGGTCAGCCTAGCGGCCTCGACTACCCAATACGTAGCGACTGACCTACTTCCTGAATTTCGTACCGACTACCCATCCGATGTACTGCTTTTTTTCGCCCTTTCTCTTCACTTTGACCGACAACGCTCCCGCTAAGGAGAAAGCCGTCATTCCCAGCGTCCGCACGCCCGCATCAAACTGATGATTCAACGTCGAGGGAAAAACAGACTAACAACGTGCTGCGGAACGCCGCGTTCTTCTCTACCGCCTACTCAAAGAGAAAAAGTACGGTCTTTGTCATGAGGCGCAGGAATGGAGGTAGAAAAGCGGTAATGAGTGGTTCTTTACGTGTTCTGCCCTTTTACATCTCGCCTCGAGTGTGCGATAGATGAAGCTGCCCCAACACTTGCTCCCCCGATCATGCCCACAAAAACTTCAAGGCGAGTCCTATTCTGCTTTTTTCCCATTGAGTTCTACATCTCCCTCACACATTACTCGGATCCTCACAACGAAATCCCATGATGACGAGTTGTGTGGACGGAAGGGGAGGATATAATTGACAGACGGGAATCTACGAATTGGGACAGTTCTGATATGACCGGCTGCACTTTGCTCTTTCGAAACTCGAGTTGACTGTCACCCTTACACTTCGATGTGACTCGTTTGAATGGCAAGAAAGGGGGGAAACGTCCACTCAACTCCTCGAACCTGGGTGCAGATGAAGTCGCCCCCGGAACACCGACGAACCGTCCAGCATAACTCTGACATGCTTGTCAAGCGGTGAACCGCAAAGAGACGATGGCTGGAGCTGGTTAAACGATCACGAAGTCACGAGGGAAGACAATCATTTGCCTTCCCAACCGGCCGCAGAACGCCCTAACAATGTCGAGCGTGGCCTAACGGATCTTGCTTAGCCTTCAAGCAACTCAAACAGTTCGAGCAACTTTAACGGTTTGTTCACAATACGGACCCAACGGAATTCCCGATAAGGAACCTGGGATGCAGCTGTCTCCAGCAAAACATGGGTTACTCCGACCCTGATATACGACTTGCCTCCATCCAGACCCTTCACCCCTTCACAGAGTCGACTGAGGGAGTATAAGCTTGGGGGTTGTGAGACATAGGCTATACGCACAAAATATGCATCTGTACCTAGGAAGGACTGCCTACGGTGTCCGCCCCTCTCGCGGACGGACAGACCACGGCATCTTGTATGTAACGCTGGAAGAAAGAAAGAGACGGTGGGAAGGAGACACGAGAGACGCCAAATGGCCTTTCCTTCTTTCCTACGTGGAAGTGGAAATGACTTCTTTTTTTTATTTCATCAGCCAGCCACTCCTATTCTCGGTAGTGTACCACTTGTACGTGGGAGAAACAAATATCAAAAAAACCCCAGGCCCCAATCGCAGGTCCCTCTTGTTATTGTTTGTGTTTGTAATTCATTAATTAATTCAGGCTTCTCCAAAGTTCTGTGACCCTGCGGCTGTAGCTGCGGTATCTATACTTGTACTACTCTGTCTAAACCCGTCCTTGTCCATGTCATGACTGATAACCTCCGTCTCAACAACAAGCCGGGTCCCCAAATGCCAGTGGTCCTCGAGAAACTCCCTTGCCCTGCGAAAGGCGTCGAGTTTCAGCTTCCGCTCCAGGTCGCTGATCCACGAGTCCGGGAACTGCGTCCACCCGTGCACCACGCCCTTGACTTCCTCGACGATCAGATCGTCCCCGCGCCCTTCGTCGCGCACCTTCTGGATCCAGGTCATGCTCTGTTCGTTCAGCGAGTCGAACTGGGGCAGCACCAGCAGCATCTTGGCTTTCGGGTGAAGCCCGAAGTTCTCGCCGTCCCGCGCCCGGATGTCGGCGAGCCCAGGACTTGCTCGTGGATGACCTCTCTTCTCGGGAGGGAGATAGGTAGGCATCAGTTCCTTCTCGATCTTCCAGCGTTCGACAAATCCCGAGGGAGGTTCCAACCCTTCCGGCCTTGGCCTTTCGTGTGGTAAAAGCCGGGCGTCCAGGCTCGGGTAGAACAAGAGAACTGGAATGTCATTCGCCCAGTCCCAGGGCAGTGGACTCACCCAGTCTGTCTCTGCCGTTGGGTCGTTCTTGATACTGAGAGCCAGATTCAGGGCGATATTTCCTCCGGAGCTGAATCCTGAGAAGGCAATCTTCTGCTCGTCCAGTTCGATAGGTTTTCGTCCCTGTTTCAGCATCTCCCACAGCTATGGAACGACATTAGTCTCTACTGCAATTGATGAAGCTCAACATGAGAACTCATCCGAATCTGACGTATTCTTTCAGAGACAAAGGGGGACTTACTATCCCTTCCCTCAGCGGCTTGAACGCTCTGTTGCTTGGGTCAATCACTGCAAGCACAACATCTTCGGCGTCGAGATTGGCTGCAGGGAATTGCGCATACGGACCGAGCCGATAGTCCACCGAGATGACGACGCAATTCAGCTCACGGCACATCCTGGCACAGAAGGGAGCTTGCTCTTGGCACGATCCGAGGATGAAGCTGCCGCCATGGAAATCGATAAGTACCGGTAACGTCGCATCGTGGTCGTCGTCGATGCCGATGGGTCGCAGAGCGTCCTTGAGGTGCGCACCAGCCGCGTTCTTCTGAGAGTGGAAGATATGGTGATGACGATGCTTGCGCAGGGGCGGGACCCAGACGTAGACCGGGATCAGATGCTTGCCTCGCGAGGGGATCTCGAAGACGATGGGCTGCGGACCCTCGGAAGTGGTGAAGTTGAGGACAAAGTCCGGGACGAGGCGCGGGAGCGAGACGAGGGCCTTGCGCCATGAAATGCCAAACGGTTGCGTGAACATGGCTTCGGCGGGGTTCTTGTCATCGGTATACTTGTGTTTCATGGGAAGGATGCGGTCGGTGTAGGTGCTAGCTTGTCCGGGGGCGGGCGGAAGAGACTTGGCGACATCAGTACTGAGTATTGCGATTCCTTCTGCGAAGCAACTGGGGTCGTTATTGAGTATTTGTGTTCATCCTTCAGCATTAGACCAAACTTCGATGGTTTAGGAAAATACAAGGTTAGTCAGTCAGTAGTCAAATGGTGAGTTGGTGGTCGGTTGTAGAGGCTGTGCTGGGACTGATGAATCTACGCGCTGATTGGCTGCGTGATGCTTATGTAACAAATATGACCCAAAGCCCGTCTTTCGGCCGCCGCTTTAGTTGCCATATTAACGCGTCCGTCACAGTCAAGTCTCTTCTCGTATATTGGACGCAGGGAAGCGTATACATAAGGCTTGCAACAACTGGAGTTGAGTATCCTTCCGTAAGCGACATGACAATCTCCCGTATCCGCGCATTATCCTCGTCTGGCTGGCCTGATTCAATAAGGTTGGAAGTTGGCAAGATCCTACCGGCAAAGATACAAGGGCGGGAGAAACATCTGCGGGTAACCATAGGTGCAGATTTACTACCTCACGGTGCACTCGAATCTCCTAATGGGCACTTGCTACCAATGCCATACGGCAGGCCAATACCGACTGAGTTTCTTGATCCTCTCAATGGCGCCTAGCAAGGACAACCCGCCTACGAGTAGGTGAAGGGGCATCACTCAAGCCATATGCGTCCCGCCGTTCACGCCCAAGCAGACGCCAGTCATCCACCGGGCCCTTTCTTCACAAAAGAAGGCGGCTGCATATGCCATCTCCTCAGTCTCTCCAAGTCGGGAAGCCGCAGGGGTCATGGCCAGCATTGGCTCGAGGCTGTCTCGAGTCGGGCCCGTCAATCCGTTGAATGCATCAGTGCTCGTGGCTCCAGGACAAATGGCATTGACGGTACACTCATACTCCCGGCCCAGCTCACTTTTTTGGGGTGGAATCTGTCAGCGGGAGAAGAGATGGACTTTCACGCGAAGAGACAGCAAAAGTTGGGTGGGTGAGCAGGTGGGTAGGACTTACACAGCCCAGCATCGAGTAAAACTCTCTATCATGCTTTTCGTCCCGTTATAAACGCTCGCCCCTGGATATGGCTGCCGTGCTCCGCTAGAGCTCAGGTTGACAATCCTGCTCGGTTTGGCCAGATGCGGCAAGACGGCTTGGGTCAAGAGCAGCGTTCCGCGACCGTTCAGGTTGACCTGCGCGTCCCATTCCTCGAGGGTGACGTTCTTGAGGAATGTCATCCTGGCGATGCCGGCGTTGTTGACGAGGATGTCGACTTTGCGACCATTAGTGCGCTTGACGGCCTCTTCGACGAGGTGTTTTGGGCCGTCCACCGTTGACAAATCCGCTTCGACGGCGAAGCACTCGCTCACATGGTTCCCACCGGTGGCTCGAATCTTGTCCAAAGTGGACTCGGCTTCTTGTTGAAGTGAAGCATACGGATAGTTTGTGACCACGAGGGCGCCTCTGGATCAAGGATACAGTCCGTCAGCCGTGTGCTTGTTTGAGATATTGAGTACACACATATGGACATAGTGATCAAATGTTCGACCTGTCGATTCACACCACCTCCTTGACCTACCTCGAAGCCAACTCGATGGCGATCGCCGCGCCGATACCCTTGGAACTCCCGCTCACGATGGCCAATTTTCCATCCAGAGTCTGCGGTTTCTGCGCCATCTCTGTTGTTACCGAGCGAGAAATACGTTTCTTGTCAAAATCAGACGATGGATGGGTGGATAGATGACGACCTCTGTGGTGATGGCACCGT
>WJFF01000158.1:14518-28773 GCA_011800825.1 Fonsecaea pugnacius | reverse complement strand
GTGGTTCAGTCATTCGTAATATTTGCGTTTCCCCGTCCCAATATTGTTCACTCCCAATGTCTATCCAGCCCGGAGATCCTTCATCTCATTTTCCCTGTCCTAACCCATATGCCCGGCCTGGCCTGTTCTCCGTCGATGCTCGGTCTTGAACAAACCACCCAGCACGTTTCGGCGGGAAGGGCGAATTGCTCGTTCTTTATTTCCACCTGTCCGTGGTGCTTATTCTTAAGCGTGTCGTTTTCGATTGCCGATGTCTCTAGTCCATTGAACTCGTTCCGTTCGTTCGCCCGTGTCGGTGGAAATGTGTTGTTTTAACATCAAACTCGACCTGTATTGCCATTGCATATCCACACTCATCAAAAAAGATGAAAAAGGGGCTCTAGACTGATCCGCAGGGGTATGGAGCGAGAGATCTGACGAAGTCATCTGCGGGACGTTTGGATGTTTTGATAGTGCGTTTGGTCTCACATTCCCTCTTGACTTTATTTGTCCCCGGTTCTCGAGTTCGGGCCTGGCTGTGCTGTGCTGTGCTGGTTACCTCGCCATGCTCGCGCGCCATGTCTTACATCTCATGCGCAGGCGTAATCTGATCGCTTCGTTCTCGGCTGCTTCTTCTTGACCCTGCGCTCTCCATTGATGTCATTCTTTGGCTCAGATATATTGCGCAAGATTCCAGTTCGAGAAATGCTCCCTTTGCTTTGTGTGGAACTTCTCAGAGTGGCGTGCGCAAGGCTGAAGCGGCCCCTCTCCCCCGTAGGAGTATTTTGTGATGAAGGGGGGAAGTCCTCGAGAATTACACCACAACCCCGGCAATCGCGCTCTTTCGTCCCTGCCAGGAATGAATCCCCTCAACCCAGGTTGGACTGTCGCATGGAACGAAAACCAAAAGTGAGTCTCCTGGACGACTCGCGGTCGAATGGGCGAATTCATTCCTTGGCTGTCGTAGGTGCGAGCCGGGTCTTTTCCAATGCCGGCTGAATCAACGCGGCAATCCACTCATACGTGGTGAAGAGGATGCCGCCAGCCAACACGGTCCTCCCCAGCCGCATGGTGCTGCCCCTCCAGAGGCCACGGAATCCGTAGTCGGCAATGACACCGTTCCAGGCCTCCAGCACCCCCTCGCCCCGGACGGACTGTGCGCGGGTCTTGAGCGTGTCGAATGGCTGCGTGGCGAAGACAACGATCGTGCCGGCTACGGCGCCGTTGGCAAACGTGGTTGCAGTGGTCTGCGGGATGTTGCGTAGCCGCTCAAAGTCCTTGAGGATGTTGTACGTGCCCAGCCTCACGGCCGTGGTGCTGGCCTGCTTCAGCGTCGTCGTGACGTAGCCGCGATACAGGGCCCTGAGGACGCCGTGTTCCTTGATGAGCGTCGCCGTGGCGTGGACGGGCCCGCGAAACTTGCGCTCCGAGCGCGCGTCGTCGATCAGAGCCGTCTTGATCCTCTCCGTCGGCGTCACGGCAAAGGTGCTCGCGACGACCCCGGCGCTGATCCCAGCCATCAGGTTCCTCAGCGGTGACAGCGTGCCGGTTTCCGGGTCCTTGAACTGGGCCTTGATGGTATCGAACGAGATGAACCGGATCGCATCCTTGGCCACCGTCCCCGCTACGAGGGTCGAGCACCCTTTGTACAGCGAGCGCGGGCCCTCCTGCTCAATGACATGTTTGATAACGACAAACGGATTTCGAGTCGGCGTCTGTTCGTGCAGCTGCACGCGCGTCTTTGCGAATTCGAATGCTGCAAGTTTTCGCACCGTCAGACCTTTTTCCCCATTGTAACTTGCCCTTGTCCTTCAACTTTTGAGTCTAGCGCTCCTCTACATCCCCCAGGGAGAAGAGAAATTGACCTCCCTTGTGTCCAAACCGCAAACACGAGAGAAAAACTTACGATAAGTGATTGTCGCTTCAACTCCACCCGCCGTACCTCCTGCAATCAATGAAACGAGCGGTGATTTGTTCGACCCCTATATACCGAGTACAGAACGACAACGTTTGACAGTTAGAGAGTGGCATTCAAGGGAGGTCCAGAACGAGGTAGTTTGAGAACACGTACATCGTCGGCCACCATTTTGCTTAGTAAACTTTTCGCTGGAAAAAATGGTCCAAATATTCCGCAGAACCAAGAAGGAAATCTCAAAGAGAAAGCCCACAGACCGGAAAGACACTATTATGATCGCAAGGGACAGTCTATATGTTGCAGGGGAAAAAAGAGCGTGCACGTCAGGATACGATGTGATGTATAGATCCTTTTTTTGCGTCAGAGGGATTTTGTAAGTATCAGACGAGTAAAAATGAAAGGGGGGATACAAGATCCGGTGTCGGTTGAATCGCCGTGTGTCGCTTGCCAGCCTCGGGTCTTTTCGGCTGAAGTTCGCTCAACATAAAGACGTGGCGCGTGTTTATCGCGTTTTCACAGCCTTACGCTCAAAAAAGGAAAGAAACTCAGCCTCGTCAATCATCAACATGAGGACAAAAAGCGTACTCGGTACTTTGGTCTACAAACAATAAATAAATCCATTGTCTTGCAATAAAGAGAAATAGCTCGGTACACCCTTTCGGGTATCGCATCTCTTGTTGATAACACATTCGACGAATGCCGATCCCCTGAGTTCCCTGTCTTTCTTTTCCTGTAAAGGGCAAGCCAGCCCCTCCAGACTGATTTATGTAGTACATGCACCACATTGGGAACGAGAACGCCATGCCCAAAACCCCATGTTCCCTCACAGCTGACAAGTCCAATGCATTCTTGGCCCTGAGGCTCCAGGTCTTCCTGGCCACGGACATCCGCAGTCATGGCATAAGCGGTGTTTGCACCACCCTCAACCTTCTGAACAAAAGAAGGAAAAAATCGAAAATCATTGGCCCGTATCTGTGCAGAACATATCCTTCACATCATGCGCAGACATTGCTGCACACGGCTCTTCAGATCCCCTCCTCTAGAGCTCCATCGTCCTTGTGTCAGCTGAGTCTGCAGGGAAACTGACAACACCTTCAGCTTTGTCGCCTTCTGCCTGGAAGCCAAACTTCTGGCCTGAGTTGGTGCTGACTGCTTCTTGCATCATGCGCATCCCCTCTTGAGGGTCCTTCAGGCTGGCTTGACGGAACGTGTTCTCCATCTCCTTCATTCTCTTCTTGAACGACAGCCGGTCCAAGAAGAGTTGTTGTCTGCCCTTCTCAAGGTCGCGCCGCTCGGCTTGTACGATTTCTTCCATCTCCGCGAATTGCGCCATTTTCAACTCAAACTTCTGGAGCGTCAGGTTAACGGCCGCCGATACCATTCTCGTGATCTCTCTCTCCTCGTGGGAGGCAAGACCACTGGCACGTGCGGCTGTGGTGGCGAGTGCTGTGGTGGCGATGTCGTTGATGACTTTCGATGACCCATTGACTTCAGTAGTTGGCTGCTCAATGGAAGGGGCCGACTCGTCGACTTCCATCTGATCTTCTGATTTTACTTGCCCCTTATCCGCGTCTCCCGACGTAGTTTGCTCGGCTCCTCCCATGCCCTTTTCGAGCTGTGCCCGCAGTTGCTTCTGCATGACCGCAATAGAACGGTTTGATGCCGCGGCAACCACGTCAGGGTCCGCCATTTGAGCAAGGAAACTGACAACTGACATCACCGGATTGTCCAATTCACTAATGGCGGTCCTTCCTGTCAACGCCTTCAGAGCAGAAGAACCGTTCAGTGGTCCATCTTCGAGGTACTGATCTTGAATGTCGAGTTGCAAGAACTTGAGAACGCATTCTTCCCTAGTCCGTGTACCAACATGTTTGGCAATCTCGTTCCAGTCATTGTCGAAACTCTCCAGACCTTCCAAGAGCAATAGAGTTTCTGAATCGGTCCAGTCCGCACTTTTGTCGGGGATATGTGAATACGCTGGTTCTTCCATCTTGACAAAGTCGGACGAGCGATGGTTCGCCGGCATTCGAGACTGGAAATAGCAGTTCGGGCAGAGGTCGTACTTAAGCTCGTTGGCGTTTGTGGCGCCTTGATTGGGATCTGATTTGGCATAGTGAAAGCGACATCGCGTACAATCGATCCCGCACGAAAAGCAGTTAAAACTTTTGATGGGTTCTCTGGCAGCTGCATCCATCGCCTTGGTTGTAGCGGCTCCTGAACTGGAACCGTTCGCAGTCGCCCCTTCGCCATTCGTTTGTTTTTCGGGCTCTTCGGTCTTTTTGACTTCTTTCCCTTTATCGTCGTAAACATTCCGTCTGAGTTCAAGGTTCAAATCTGCCTTGGCAGCAGGAGTTGCCGAAGCTGCCCGATCAGTCGCAGGGTGTGGCTTTCCCGGGGTGGTGAAAGTATTTTGAGCTGGCTGGAATGGTTGTAAGCCTCGAGGCGTGTCCGCAGTGACTCTGAAATGGCCTGTGAATGGAGGGCCAATATTCGCAGGGCGAGTTTGTGGATCGACCTGCCACAGTCAGTATTTCATCAATCGAAATGTTGAGGGGGACTTTACCTGATAGTTGATAAGACCCCATTGCTCTAGGAAAGCATGCACTCGCATGATCGCGCAGACATCTCCAGCCAAATTTCTTCGGCACGCAGTTACTGTAAGATACTCAATAGGGTTCAAGCGGTAGGTGTTGATCATGAAATCGCGGTAATCCTTGTAAACAGCAGGTGTTTTGCTGCGGTTTCGGCTGTTGAAGAACTCGGGAAGTGACTTCTTCTCCAAGGAGTGAATCGTGTGCATGTCGAACCATGTGCTATAGCTGGGGAGGATGATTTGATGTGTTTGCGCAACGAGGTGTGAATTGGCTGCGGCTTCGAGGCTGGATTTCGCCTGTGCTGCCTGACCGTCTGTGGCTTGTGTCGCGGCAGGAGTATCTTGAGAGTCCTCGGCGCCATCCTTTTCGGCATCGATGTCCTCGACTTTTGCATCTTCTTCCACGCCACCCATCTCGGCATCCTCCTGCTCGCCGTCTGGATCATCTTGAGCCGGCGGTGCACTGGGGGCATCTAAAGGATTAGCCGACGTCGTACCATTGGAATCGGCTGATGGTTGAGCATCTGCAGAGTCTCGTCAGAATTGTTTCCCAGCCAAGTGCGCCTTGCAAGTGAACAGGGGAAACGAAAGGATGATGCGCGTACCTGGTGACTGTGTCTCTGCATCTGCGGCAGCGACTTCGGCATCGTTTGCGCCAAGGTCGACAGCGTCTGAAGACTCATGCTTCAACTCCGCGGGCTGTTGTTGTGAATCGGCCATTGTGGTATCATGAAACTGATGCGATAATTAATCCACCACCTGAACCCTCCCAATCCTCAAGGGCTTTGCGCGAACTTCCGGTATGTGCCAAAAGGTGCACGGAGTCTGTCTCAAACACTTCAAGCGCCTAGGACTCTATGGTGGGCTGAGCACATCACTCCGGGGTGCGTTTTGATGTTTTTGGCTGGAAATTGAAACCCTGTCGCGAACTGCGCCGCGAACAACACGACCATCCAAGTTTGCGGAACGACCTGTGATCCACTGCCAAGCTAGTAGATCACGTGTTATTATGGTAAAATGTTAATCCGAGCCGATCTCCTTGTGGTGTGCCTCAAATTCACACAAGATTGACAACACTTTCACAAGGGGAGAATGCAGAAGAACATGGCTGCTGGCCCTATAGTGTTAGTGCATTTCTCAGTCAAGAGACTGGCCCACATTACAAGGACACAAATACGAGAGGCATTTTCAATCGTTTCCATCGTTTCTATCGTCTCTAACGTTCCCATGTCTTCACCAAACACCGAGAGCAAGCAAATTGTCTTGCTCAAGATATGGATCTTAAGGACAGCTTGCCGGGATGTTATTCGAAAACTCAGAACGATAGGTGGTCCCAATGACATCGATTCCAACAGGCGAGGCGACGAAGGTATCGGACGGGCAGTCATCAAATTACTCTGCGCTTATTCCAGTTGTGATGGTCGACCTCTCACCGATTAATATTGGCCCTGCAATATTCTGTCGAAGTGTTAATGCCACAAATGCCCGCAGCTGGAGATATGTGGATGTGGGCTCCGTATAGCAGACAGAGGTCTGCTTGCTCCAGTAGACACACCACTTACTCCCTTGAGAAGCGCTCCATTACTCCTCTGCTAGAAATCTTGATTTCTCTTTTTGTTTTTGGCAGTGGTGCCCCTTCTCAGGAAAGATCCTTAAATTTGACCGTCTTGTGGCAGCTCTCGCCGTCCTCGTGTTCATGATATCGACACCCGTTACCCTCTGTTGGATCGTCAAACAATAACCCACCACTTCCCTCCTTGATCGCATTGATGACATCGACGGCAAAGTCAGGGCTGATGGCAAAGCATTCCCTGTAACTAGTTGCATCTTTCTCCGAGCTGGGATCCATGATCTGTCTCGCAGCGATCTTGCTCACGAGTTTGCGGAACGGAGAGCTTGGAGGGGTTTTTTCATAGATGGGCTTCATCTCTTCCGGACCGGGGACGAGTCCTGCTTCGTGACATCCTCGCCGGAATTGGTCGATGGCTTGGTTTTTGAGTTCTTGCAGCCCAATCGTGTCGCAGAGGAGATAGAGTTTCTGGCATGTGAATGCATAGTCCCACTTGACGTCCTTGGGCATCCAAGAGACATCGTCAATCTTGCCCTGGTACAGCCATTTCACAAGCAGTTCGAATGCGTTGGGGTCCTCGTCGCGGAGTTCGAGTGTGCCGTCATTGATACGCTTGTGCTCACCGTTGACTATGAAGGACTCGTCAAAGAAGCGCGCATGATGGACCAGAAGATTTTGGTGCAAAGACCAACGACGGCGCTCAGGCCCGACGAAGACGTCCAGCAATGGGCCGGATAACAACCTTTTTCTCGCACGCATAGGTCAGCGCAATCTTGTCACTCTGAGTTAGACCGTTATCTGATACTCAAACGAGGCACATATCAGCTTCATCTTGGGTTTCCACTTACTCCGCAAACTTTTTCGCGGAGATATCTCCTATGTTCTCTCTGGGCATCTCAGCCTGCGGCGACCGGTAGCGGTACGTCGAATAAATGCGATCAAGTGTATTCGGCGGCTGGGGGGTCGCATTGGTGCGCAAGGCGGGTTTTATAGGTGTCTCTGAGACAAATGGATCGAAGCGACCGGAAACATGCCCCATGCGACATTGTTTTAGTTATTAATACTCGTTGGAATGTAGCAAAGAGTAATGTAGATATCACGACTGCGCTGCGCTTCTGAAGAACCCGAGATTTGAGAGGCAAAAGAGTCGACATGTCTGACTTGGGGATTTTCCCCTCTTCCCCGCTGAGTTCTGCCCAAATTTCGCCTAAATACACATCGTCTGCAGGTATCAGTTCAGTCAGACAAAATCATAATGGGTGGTGCGTTGTATGACGAAAGCCTGACCACTTCCGGAGTTGAGCTGCAGGGTCCCGCCGCTTCCCGTTACGCGTTGCAGTTGGAGAAGCGCGTCGCGCGTGCGTGGACAACTTGAGTTGACACTGTTGGCCATTGATTTTGCAACTCGGATCAAGACCGAAGAAAAATGCTGTCATTACCTGACGACTGTGGAATAGAGAACCTGAGTCACAAGGACAGCGCTTCCAGAAACACCAAAAGCCTTGATATCATCCCGTCGTCTCCAAACCACACTGACATTGAGGGCATTTACCGCCGCAACCTCGACGACAGACCCGACTCGAATATTTCTACACATGCAACTTTGAACAAATCTGATGAGTTGTTGTGCTCCTCAGGCTCCGAATATAGCCTCACATCCGACACAATGGTCTTCTCGTCGTCTCCCATATACTATGCGCCCAGTTCCTCCCCTCTGCCTGTTTCGGCGAACAAAAAGAAGCGCCGACTGTTCCAACCGTTTCCCGCTGAACAGCAATCCAAGAGAACTAAGATGGTTGGCGGCTTTGTAATGGAGGACGACGAAGATGAGGAAGAGCACAACGCTGAAAACAGGCCTAAGGATAATGACCTACTGTCGCGGACAGAAACGGGCCCAGTCCTTCCTCCACCAAAAGACCTCACAAACCTCGGATGTACAAGTGGCATATCACAAAATACAACAAGCCTACATACTCCGCCTAGTCCAAATCTATCCCCTCTCCCTCGCCCATTACTCAGAAAGCGGCAACACGGAGGTGTAACCCTGCAAACATCTTCTGGCACCGCATTGAATATTCCCATCAGACAAAGGTCCGAAGCTTTGTCATACGAGCAGACCATTGCGCAGCGTTCAGTCACTGCTGAAGGCCGTGCCAAAAAGGCGTATTATGGCATCGAAATCCACAAGCTCATGGATGATGCTAAGACGCTGCAACAACTTGATGAGTTTGAGAAGCAGAGGAAGAATCAACAGCCAGACACAACTTCGCCCACAAATTCCAAATCAGCAGGCTCAAATGCAATGTTACATCAGATGTGGACGGAAAAATACCGCGCAAAGAAATTCACGGAGCTTGTTGGTGACGAGAGAACCCATCGACAGGTCCTGCGATGGCTCAAAGGGTGGGATGAAGTGGTCTTCCCGGGAAGTGCAAAACTAAAGCCAATGAGGGCCCTGGACGACAATGATCCATGCCAGCAACACCGAAAGATCCTGCTCCTGACCGGCCCGCCTGGTCTGGGGAAGACCACACTGGCTCATGTCTGCGCCAGGCAAGCAGGATATGAGGTGCTCGAAATCAATGCCAGTGACGACAGAAGCCGTGACGTGGTCAAAGGCAGAATCAAGGATGCCCTTGGAACGGAGACGGTCCGTGGGATCAAAGAACAGGGCAAAGCTAGAAAAGCCGGACGCCCTGTCTGCGTCGTTGTCGATGAAGTCGATGGCGTCACCACCGGTTCTAGTGCAAGTGGTGGTGAGGGTGGATTTGTCAAAGCTTTGATCGACCTCGTGCAACTCGATCAGAGAAACTCCCTGGGGAAGGGGAATCAAGAAGCTCCAAAGGGGAGAAAGAAGGGCGACAAATTCAGAATGCTCCGACCGCTGATCCTGGTATGCAACGACGTCTATGCACCTTCGCTTCGACCATTGCGAACGAGCTCCATCGCTGAAATCGTCCATGTTCGGAAAGCGCCATTGGACAAGGTTATCGCTCGAGTCAAGTCTGTTTTCGAGAGGGAATGCATCGCTTGTGACAATGATGCCGTTCGTCGGCTTTGCGAAAATGCCTGGGGTCTGGCAATGCGAAAGCAGAGAGGGCCAGGCTCTCGGGGATCCGGAGAAGGCGATATCAGGAGTGTGCTCGTACAAGCCGAATGGATCGCACACAAATTGCGCGCCAACGCAAACAAACCCCGCCTCACGAGGCAATGGCTCGAACCCCAGCTTGAAGAAGCTCGAACTGGACAGAAAGGCCTTGGGCGAGGCGGCGTCCGCGAGGTCGTTGAGCGGATATTCTTGGAAGGAGCCGGCTTGCCCAACCTTCCAGCTACTCTAACTGCAGACGACGCGAGGCTAATTGCAGATTCGAAAAGTAATCCGGTTGGAGTCGCGAATCTTCGCAAGCGAGCAGCAATCACCGCCCTCCGAGAGATGGTTGACACCTGTGGGGAGCATGACCGGGTCATTACTGAATGCTTTGCCACGTATCCAACGCAGGTGTTCCAGGACGATGTACAACTGTCCAAACCAAACGCAAGTTACGAATGGCTTCACTTCCACGATTGCTTGTCGAGTCGAGTGTTCTCAGGACAAGAGTGGGAATTGACGCCCTACCTTAACACCAGTGCCTGTGGGTTTCACCATCTTTTCGCCGCTGTCGACAAAGGTACAGTGGCCTGGAATGAAGAATTGCCAGAGGAAGAGGCCAAGGATGTCCACCCGTTCAGTGGCCTGAAAGCTGACTTCGCCGCTTATGAGGCGGAGAAGCAGAATCGTACCTTGCTCACTGAGATACAGTCAAATTTCTCAGGGTCCTTGTTGAGATTGTTCAGCTCCGTTGACGATATTGCAACAGAGCTAATACCGAATGTGGGTAAGATGTTCGCGCCAGATGTGAAGCCTGTCGTGATCGGAGGATCTGGGAGCTCCGCCAGTGTCGCCAGCGTGCGAAAGGAGTCAGAGAAGAACTGTATCCGCAACGCAGTTCGAACCATGTTGGCTCTAGATATTTCATTCGAAAAAGTCCGTGTAGAAATCGAGGGCGGCGGTGCCCACTCGAATGGCGGCTATGCATATCGAATGGAACCGTAAGTTGTCTTCCCATCGAATCAATATCTTGCTAACATAAAATGACAGACCACTCGATACGCTACTGAGTTATCACACGGATAAGTCAAGTTCGGCCACCGCACCGGTTCGATATGCAGTTAGACAGGTGCTTGAACAAGAGCTAAGGAAAGAGAGACTATTGCAAAATTCAGTGGCCCGACACGCTCGCTCGACCGTATCGGGCCTTAACGAAAACAATGA
Organism: Fonsecaea pugnacius; assembly: GCA_011800825.1. Taxonomy (NCBI): domain Eukaryota; kingdom Fungi; phylum Ascomycota; class Eurotiomycetes; order Chaetothyriales; family Herpotrichiellaceae; genus Fonsecaea; species Fonsecaea pugnacius. The sequence goes on along the minus strand of WJFF01000158.1, from coordinate 18,404 downwards.
TGGAGAAGTCGACAAGGAAAATGAAAGCCCAGCGGACAAGGCGAGGGGAGCGTCGTCCAGGAATCTTGGAATCAAGCGCGACTTCTTTGGTCGGATCATCAATGAGAGCCGGCCTACGTCTGCCGGGAAAAGCGTAAAGGAACAGCCAGGAAAGCCAGGGACTAAAGCTGAAAGTCGAGTGTGGGTTTCATTCCACGAGGGCTTCTCAAATGCCGTTCGGAAACCGATCACACTGAGAGACTTGCTGGACGGATTTTGAGCCCGAAAATAAGCACAAGGCAGAATAACAAACCCTTGGAAAGGAGGATCGTGATAGTTACGGTTGTGCATGCCATGAGATACGAGCGACGAGATGTTGTTGCAGTCCAATGTATGGAGCTATGGATATTGATTACCTAGTAGTGTACCTAATAGAGACGAAGTCGACGGAGTCTACATCCATGTTATATTGATGTCCCAGCTGCACAAATCCAATACGTCATGTTCTTTCTTGTAAGGAGACGTGAAGGGATCAATTATTAGCACATGCATGGATTGACCGAGGCTTGTTGCGCCCCCTCCAATGAACAGAATCGACAGCGAACACCGGACGCTTCCCGCGCCTCGCCGCACTCTGCACTAGCATAGAGCATGTGAACAGAACTGGATCGGAATATCAACTCCAGGCGTCTCAATCTTGGTCATGACGATGTGGTGATAGAGCCCTTTTGGTTCTGTTTACCAGTTTGCTCCCTTCTATCCCTCGCCAGACTCGCCCTCCGCCGGCACAATGGCGGTCCAGTCTAAGCTGCTTCCCCCAGGCCGGAGTGTCAAGCAAATCATCTCGCAGTTAACGTCGCTCTACCTCAAAAATCGCACGAATATCTCTCGAACCGTCTACATTACCCTGGTCGTCGCACTGATCCATCGAATCCACAATGCCATCTCAGAGCAGAAGGCCGCAGCGAGGAGGCAAGTCGAGATTCAGCGAGAGCGGACTCGACACTCCCAGCTGTCAACAGAAGACGGAGATGCAAAGAACGAAAGACAACAGGAGGAACATAGAAAGAAAAGAGTCGAAATCAACAGAGAGTTCTTCCGCAATCTCCTGCGGCTTCTGAAGATCGTGATCCCCGGCTGGAGAAGCAAAGAGCTGAGACTGATCGTCTCGCACAGTGTCTTTCTCGTCATCCGCACCCTGCTGTCCCTCTACGTGGCCGAACTTGATGGCAAAGTCGTATCGGCCCTGGTTCGGGGCAAAGGGCGAGAGTTCGTGTTGGGCCTTGTGTGGTGGATGCTCGTGGCCGTGCCCGCAACCTTTACAAACTCGATGCTTCAGTACCATCAGACGCGCCTTGCTTTGGCCTACAGGACAAGGCTCACACAATACATCCACGAAAAGTATCTCAATAACATGACCTTTTACACTCTCTCGGCACTCGACGATCGGATAAAGAACGCTGACCAACTCATAACCGTCGATGTATCTCGCTTCTCCAACTCACTCGCCGAACTCTACTCGAACCTCGCAAAACCCATCCTCGACATGGTCATTTACAATTACTCCCTCTCCAAGTCTGTTGGTGGAGAGGGCCTCTTTGCTATGGCCCTCCTTGTACAGATATCCGCGAACGTCATGCGCGCCTTGACACCCCCGTTTGGAAAATACGTCGCCGACGAGGCGCGGTTAGAGGGGGAGTTCCGGTTCCAACATACGAGGTTGATTGATTACAGCGAAGAGATTGCATTATATGCAGGCCACGAGGCCGAGAAAGACGGTCTGGACAAGGGCTACTTCACACTGATCAAACACGTCAATCGCATTCTGAGGAGGCGGTTCTATCACGGCTTCATGGAAGACTTTGTCATCAAATACTTCTGGGGTGCCCTCGGCCTACTTCTGTGCTCATTGCCCGTCTTCTTCAAGATCCCGGGACAAAACCTCACTCCGGGAGAATCCAGGGGCGACCATACGGAATCTTTTGTCACGAACCGGCGTATGCTGCTGAGCAGTTCGGACGCCTTTGGTCGCATCATGTTCTCTTACAAGGAAATAACTGAACTCGCAGGCTACACGTCTCGTGTTGCCGGGTTACTAGATGTCATGGACGAAGTCTCGGCAGGCCGGTTCGAGAAGAAATTAGTCAGCTCAGCTTCGACGGAAGAGAACGCCGCGGTGCTAAGAGGGAGAGGGACAATTGAAGAGAGCGAAAACATCGAATTCACCGACGTCCCCATTGTGAGTCCCAACGGCGATGTTCTAGTGAAGAAGTTGACCTTTGCGATCAAACCCGGTGATCACCTGTTGATTGTTGGGCCCAACGGTTGTGGCAAATCCTCCCTTTTCAGGATCCTCGGTGGGCTGTGGCCCGTCTATGGCGGGTCGGTAAGGAAACCCAGATTCGAGGATATATTCTACATTCCTCAACGTCCGTATCTAAGTCGAGGCACACTGAGAGATCAAATCATTTACCCGGACACCCTGCGGGAGTTCCGGGCCAAGAATGGCTCGGAGGAGCAATTGAGGCAGATTCTCGCGATCTTGGAGATTGAGGCCATCATCAATCGACCTAACGGGTGGGACGCCGTGGAAGAATGGCGAGACGTCTTCTCCGGCGGGCTACAACAGCGGATCGCCATGGCTCGCCTCTTCTACCACAAGCCCAAATACGCCATCCTGGACGAATGCACTAGCTCCGTGACTCTGGAAATGGAAAGGAAGATGTATGAGACAGCCAAAGGGCTAGGCACGACACTAATGACAGTGAGTCATCGACGAAGTTTATGGAAATACCACAGCATGATCTTGCAATTTGATGGACAGGGCGGGTACGTGTTTTGTCCGCTGGACGCGGAGAGGAGGATCAAACTGGAAGACGAAAAGGAGGAACTGGAGATGTTACTAAGAGGGGTGGACGCGTGGGAGGCACGGCTCAAGGAGTTGGAAGAGGTTTGAGGTTACGTCGTTGTCTTACCACCAACTTTGGAGTGCCCATGGGCCATTCAAATTGGCTGATTGAGCCAGCTAGCCAGAGTTCGACTCGGCCTTTATATCTGGATCCATGCGCCCTAAGCTTTCTGCCATACTTTCAACAAAGCAACTCGGACCGTCAAAGTCACCGGCTCGTGGTATGCTCTATCTCGACCAGCATGCAGACCATAAGCATGAGCCGAAACTACACCAACCCCTCAGCTGCGAGAGTTGCACACCCTCGGCCAGATTTACAAAGGATGTGTGGAGTGAATTGAAGACTGCAACAGGGACATGCCTCTCCATTGGATATACGTGTCCGATACGGAGGACAGATCGGAGCGGGGAGGATGGCTCTCCAGATCAGTCGACGAAACCCTGGCAACATTCTGCGACGGAGGCTGGTTTCCGAGCTGGGTGAAAGTCTTTCCAGGATTCGATGCTACGGCTGAATAGAGACACAAGGGAAGAGCTTTCAGAGACGAATGAACGTACCAAGGTCTTGAGGTACAGACTCGAAAACATGCAAGGCATGGAGCACAGGAACACAGTCTCTTTGCCCAGTCATCAATCTGTATACTAGGTACTAACACTTCAGCCCGAGGGATGATACACCAGCCAGTGACTGACGATAGTCGAGGGACTCTCACCTGTACACGCACACACCTTCATAGATGGATAGGAGGTCTTGATCAGTGGTACAAGCGCGAATAATGGGGCAGAGATCTCCTGCACCAGCCAAGATACATCAACGTCCAGGACATACTGGACCTTTATAGAACTGATCTCCCCAGATATGTAGATGTATTGGTGAACCCACCAGAGAGAGAACGAGAGACATCGATCGTACCCTGTCGGTCTTATAACCCTATTCCATTTTACTATCCCTCATCCCTTGCCCTCGGTCAGCATCCAGTTATGCTCTTGCATATTTTG
>WJFF01000158.1:71-10229 GCA_011800825.1 Fonsecaea pugnacius | reverse complement strand
CTCAAAGAACGGTCCCTGCCGTTTCCGTCGGGAGGAATGAATTTGCTGGCCGATCAAAGTGCTTGCAGGCTACAGTGGATGAGTAGCGGGCACCCGCTTAGGCGGTCAGTCTGGGACTGCAATAGTCGTTGATCTCACCTGGGCGGCCCTAAGGCCAGTGTTCCGAGTAGTGGGTGCCTATTCCCACCCCCGGAATTTGCCTTTGGTACCTTCCCTGTTCCTCGAACAAGATCAGCGTGAAGGCCGTCGGCCTCTGCAAGGTACGCAACTGTATGTTCCACTTTGGGCGATCACTCTCATTTACACAATGTAGTCACCACAGTCATATCGTCAGCTTACGAAACATGGTGCCAAACGTCGTTCTTTGTGTTTCAGCCCTTTGATCACCAGACATGCCTACATGCGATGCGAGCCTCTTTGAGCAAAAATACACGAACCTCTGAAAGACGGTGTCAGGTTAGAGGCGACATGTGGCAGACTTTCAGCGCAGACAAGAGATGGAAATCTAGATCCAGCCGAAGATGAAGGTTCGCTGGTTCAGGAGGACAATTGTGTAACCCAAAGTCAGCCAGCCATTCGATAAGTCAACAGGCAGTGAAAGCCACCAGGCTTGTGGCCGCTCAGCAGTGCCCACCTCGACACACCACAACCCCCCGCTCATCAAAGTTCGACAGGGCATGTTCGACCTGAGCGGAAGAGCGGAGACCTGCTCGTCACCTTCTCCAGCCTAGGAGAATTGCTGCATCACCTTTTCAGAGCATGAGAAAGAGACGTTGTCCACTGACCCAGAAACCTGCGCACCCTCGCATCGAGAGTGTCACTCCCAGGGGCTGCTCCAACCTTCTCGCATCGTGGTCTCCGAGAGCGACCCTCTGCACCTCGGATCGCCCGATCATACCTCGTATTCGAGTACTGAATGACGCGAAGAATAATGACCAAGCCCCGCGGTTCATCCAATTTTGTACGCACCTTACCTGCTTGGGTAGACTTAGTCGAAGTGTGCCTGATCAGCTTCGACTTGGCCTCTTGGAGTCTCATGATCACGCCAAATTGTCAAAAGTGGGCTTGAAATTTGGGACCATCTACACGCGCAACCGAAGACTAATTGCCGACCGCCCTGTTGGGATGTCCCCAGTGAGCCAGGTACATAGGTAATTGCCAGACAAGGCCTGAGCCCTTGACGTACAACTTCGGGAAACTACTTGACAAGCCATCAAATTTGGACTGGAACACCCCTGTGATCTCTGTGATTGCAAGCCTCAGCAATGCAATTGCAAAAGGGACACCCGGCAACACGTGGTACCCTGGCCCAACTAGCGAAGTGGCCTGGACGTTCTTGGGTCTCGTTCTCGTGTCGAAACCCGTATTTGAAAGTTGCCCTTGCAACCGTACCTGGCGCCAAACCCAATGCGAGATGCAAGGGGCTCTGAACTCTCGACTTGCATCACGACATTCAGCTGAGCCAGTCAGCCAACCAACAAAGTTCCAAACTTCCCCGCCCACGTCGCTGGAGGTAAGGCTTGTCCTTTTGCATCCATCCATTACGGCAAGGAGAAATGGACCCTTCAACCTTCTCAACTTAGCTGGGTGGTGCCACCTTGACCAGACACAGCCTGCATGGCGTTCTCTAGGACCTTGGTTGCATACTTTGTTGGTGTGGTTCGAGATCCCTTGGCCGCTAACATTGGCTCTTACCGCGATGTAGCCGTGCATTTCCAGAATGAGTAGTCTCCAAGATCCTAGTCTCCGGTTGCTGCATTTGACATGGGGTTCTGGCTAGTAGAGTCATCGACATGGGTGCGGGACGGTGCGGGATACATAAAGGGACTGGGCGTCCTAGCCGCACCATATCTTCTCTCACAAGAAACTGACTGCCCTTTAGCATCAAGTTCTACAACATTGGCTGGACAGGACAAGACATTGGCAGACAACGTTGACTCCCCAGGCAGGCAGCATTCTCCCGCGACAATATGCAGACTGTTCCCATCATAAGGGAGCCTACTCCCCGAGCCACTTCTTCGCCGACTCGCTCCCGGTCAAAGTCGCCCACACAGAAAAGATATTCCCATCTTCTCTATTTATCAGAGGCAGAGCGACAGCTCTACGTCTCCAAGATGGAAAAGTCCTCAGCTTCATCTCTTCGCTCTTCCAACTCTGTCCGGTCAAACCGCACCGTCTCGTCTTCCGCAGGGTCACAAACCTCGGTATCGACAGGCGATATAGCAAAGCTCAGCATGCATGTACCTCGATATGTGGACGACCATTACCCCTTGATTGTCACCATTCACCTGGACAACATCCCTGCTTCCGTGCCAAAGGATCATCCAGCCTTCTGGTGTGCACGTCAAATGGCCCAGATCCACAACACCATCATCCGTGCTCTGAATGCAGCGTGGAACCAGGCAGTCTTGGTCCAACCTGATACCCAAGAAGCCGCTGATTTCCTTCTCTTCAACCAAATGCTCTTCAACACCTTGAACCACCATCATCATGTCGAGGACGACTATATGTTCCCGGCAATTGAAAAATTGCTGGGCCAACCCGGTGCAATGGAAGATAACACCAAGGGCCACAACTCATTTGCCGAGGGACTCACAATCTTCCAGAAATATGTTTTCATCACAAAGCCAGCCGAGTACAACGGAGCCACCCTTCGTCACATCATCGAGTCATTTGCCCCCAATCTTATTCAGCATCTGCATGATGAGATCCCTACCCTTGCAGGCCTTCACACTGTGGACGGCAAGGAGCTGACGAAGATCTGGAAGCACGCCGAGCATATGGCAACCAAGGACAACAGCTTGTACACCGACGCCCCCTGGACACTAGGTTGCCAGGACAAGTCCTTCACTATTGACGGAGAGAAGTGTGGCTTCCCCGACGTACCTTGGGTCATCGAGGCCGTGATCAGGAATTGGCATGCGAAGAAGCATGCAGGAGCTTGGAAATTCTGCCCCAGCGATCTGTCTGGCAGGCGGCGTCTGCTACCCACATCCTAAGTGGCAAGCGCTGGTTATTCTTTTCTTTTGTTTGACATGATTTGATGACCATTATGTCCCTGGGAGGGAAGATCTCTTCGTATATGTCTAGCGTTCAAGCATTGTCCTGTTTTCAGCGGGGATGAGCCTTGAGGCGGGAGAATAACATTGTATTCTTTTATCTTGGGAAAAAGTGTACCATATTCTAGTATCCATTCTCCTTATACCGAACCGTTACTGGTCTTCAAAAGTTCGGGAAATAAATCCAGAAGTTGCGAGAGATCGCTAATTTGATACCTGCTCGCCTTTTCTGGTGGATCGGGCACGCCCGGCTCAACTAGATGGACTGTATTGGTCCATCCACGCTCGTATGCTGCTCGGCAGTTTAGATAAGAGTCGTCCACGTAATAAATGGGGGTCTCTGGTGTTGCGCGAGCTTCCCGCTCTGCCTTGGTGAACATCTCCGGAAGTGGCTTGGGAACGAGTGGCTGCTGGGAATAATCGCAGTATGTGATTCCCTCGAAAAGATCGTCGATCCCCAGTAACTTCACGACACGTGTGCCGTGGGTAATATGCGCATTCGTAAAGAGCCACAGTTTGACTTTTGACTTATCGAAAGACTCCAGCATCGCTCTTGTTTCAGGATGCGGCGACAGGAGCTCATCCAGAGGTAATGCGTCATCGACTTCTCGATTGAAATCTAGGGGATCGATCTTATGGAAGCGCGACAGGCCCTCGATAGCCAAGCCGTAGTCTTTGTAGTACTTGTGGTGTAAGTACGTCGCTTCCTCGGCCGACATGTCGAGATGTGTCACAAAGTACTTGTTGATCAGGAGTGCCATGTGGTCGTGAACTTTTCTGGACTTTGGATAGAGGCAGTTGTCGATGTCGAAGAAGAAAATAGCCCGCTTATCGGCGGTTGTGGTTGCGGTTTCGGTTTGGACTGAGCCCATGACTGTGGTTGCAAGGAGATCTATGGTACTAATACAGTGCTATGGCGAGGTGTCAAGACAACAAGAAATCTATAATCCCCAAGAATGCAGTGCCGTAACAAAATGGATCAGTTAGAATCGGCCACCGAAGCTGTGATATATGCATGGATGAAATCTATGACTCCCCAACAAGTTGTTGATTCATGAGCGGCGTTTGGCGGCGAATTGAAAATCTGTGTCACGTGAAATCTCCACGTGATTATACACGTGATATAACGCTTGGCGATGGCTGGGTCGTTGCGGTCCTCAAAAAAAACTGGGGGAGAGATGAACGAGATCATCTCCTTTTCTTCCGCAATCTCATCACCCTCTCAAGAGGTGATCCTGCTACCTTGTTGGGGCTTCTTTTGTTCCTTATTGACACGTTTTCCAGCATCGTCTTCTCCCTCTCAGTTGTTGCTCCTTGATCCTTGCCATGTGTCTGTCCAGGTAGAATCCATCTGTCAGCTCCGCGCAGCTCAGACGCGCACCCCTTAGGCATGTCCGCTTCCACTGGCCTTCTGCTGAACGGCGTTCTGCCGACCTCTCTGCAACCCGTCAATGAGGCTTTGGAATATGAGAAGATACTGAGGATTCGCGACGAGGTATTTTCTGGAAGTCATCCTAGATTGACAGTGCCAGCCCATGCCCTCCGAGTGCCTGCTTCTCAGACCCCATCGACCCTTTCTCAGAATCAATTGAATGTACCTCCTCCGTTTCCTCCAAGCGCATCTCCAAACCATCTTGGGGCTGCTGCTCAGGCCAAGCGTGAAGATGAGATCACCCAAGCTCAAACAAAACCAAACGGTGTTTCCGTCGCAACTGCCACCCAACCTACCAGTAATGTTTCTGAATTTGACCCTGTCCTTTTGACAAAGTCGGATGATCTAGTTCGGGCCGAGACACAGCTGAAGCGACAACGACTTGAGCGAGCATTGAGAGAACAATTTGAACATAGAAAAGCAGATGCCCGCAAGAAACCTGCGCCCGCCGAGGCGAAACCGGACTTTGACCTACCCGCCATTTTTGCCAGAGTGACGGGTGCTGTCAGGTCCCCGTCTTCTAGGGAAGATGCCGATGCTACAGACTCCTTCGACGAAGATGCCTACTATTCTAGCAAAGCCCCCGATTCGACGCCGGAGAGACCTCCCAGCGACTCTGTCGAGGACGCTGATGAAGAGCAGGCAGATGAGCCCTCGGGTCCACGCGTCGTTAGCGCCGTCATGGGCGCGCCGCTATATGCTGATGCTGCTGATGGTATCTCTGCCGAAGTTGCGCCGCCTGCGCCTGCTACCATCCAACCTCCAAAGCCTATGACGACCATCGATACTGCGGCAATGGGCATTGAGGATGATGAAGAGGAAGGAGAGTATTCACCCCCAGAAGCCATGGTGCAATACCCCACTCCCAAGGTCACTCAAGCACAGGAAATGCAGGACAGTAGAGATCCACGCGGTCGTCCCCTGCGCAGATACTCGGAACTGGAAGACGGTGGGATCAGGCCTGGTTCGCCCTCGGAAGCCAACATGCGGATAGTAAGGAACCATATCACCTCTCCCATTTGCCCTCAACCGTCCCATGTCTCGCCTCTGGCTATAACTAAGGATTCTCCCCTATTACAGAATGCACGTCCGCGCCGGAAACAATGGATTGGCAGACCAGGATCTCCCACAAGTCCTGATGATAACCAAGCATTGCCCCCCAAGAAGAAGAGAAAGCTGGAGGCTCGGGAGGCTCGCAATGCACGCAAGGCCCGAAAAAACGGCCTGACTTCTCCCGATGTCAAGGAGGAGGACGTGTCCCCACCACCCTTCCACGACGTCCAGCCACTTGGTTCGGGCAGATTCCGATCCAGTAGAGCGGATCGGCCCATTGTCATTGATGACGAACCAGTTCAAGAAGGGCGTTACATACCCGCTCCTGAACGGTATGTGGAATCTCCCTCGCGACCACTTCCACGCCGGGTAGAACAATTGATGCCTTTGAGTGAGCCTCGCCCGGTGTCCAGGTCCAGTGTGAGACCAGCTCGAGACGACCAGGACTTGCGTCGCGTGGCAAGTATGCAGAGTCTGCGAGCTGAGCAACCGCGAGAATACGTCGATCCATACTACGAGACGCCTACTCGCACACGTGCAATGTCTTATGCTCGAGTGGAAAGCCCTGCCTTGATGGAACCAGGTCGCCCTCTTCGTGAGGTTGCAGTCGATTATGACCAGCCTCCTCCAGACGTGAGAGTGGTACGCACGCCGGCACCTGTTTACCGGGAAGTCTACGACGAGCGTGACGGCACTTATCATCGTTACACGGTCGAGCCTATGGCGCCACCACCACCTCCCGTCGAAAGAATTGTCATCGACCAGTACGGCAGGAGATTCCGCGAAATTATTCAGGAGCGGCCATCCGTTATACCTCGAGCAATGTCAGTTCGTGGTGCCGAAGGGGAGCCACGGTATGAAGAATACCCGCGACAAGCCCGTGCAGGCTCAGTCTTCATCGAGGCAGCACCAGACAGAGCGTATGCTGCCGAGATGGCCCCACCACCAGTCTCATATCATCGTCTCGCCGAGCAGCCTGTAATGTCCGCTGTGCCTGGGTCCGCTCCTCGAGAATACATTGAGTCGGCGCCACCAAGACGAAGTTCCAGTGTCCAGGTGATGGATCGCCCAGCACGACAAGCCGTCTACGCTGATGAGCGGGCCGAGTTTCGCGAGCCCATTCGGATGGGAAGCGTGCGGCCACCGCCAGCTCTACGGTACGAAGAACCCCAACCGATGGGACTCGTGACACGTGGACAGAGCATGCGCCCTGTCGGTCGCGAAGGAAGTGTCTTTGTGGATGATAGACGGCCGGTCCTACCGGAGTATGTTCCTGTAGACCAACCTCGATACCGACCGATGGAGCCAGAGAGGAGGTATGTCAATACCGAAGACAGAGAGAGACTCACCATGGACGGATCAATGGATGGCAGACAGCGAGTAATGGAGAGGTACTGAGATTGCAATGGAGACGGAGATGAGATTTGGGAACTCACTTGTCTTTCTGCGTGGAGACTTGTGTTGATGATGATCAGAATCGCTGGTGGAGAGCGAGCCACGTATGTGTGTGTTTATCTGTACAAGTACCTAGTACCTATGGACCTATGGATGGCGTGTATAAAATTTCGCAGAAGCCCAAGATGTGCTTGTGGCTGTCGATGGGGCAGCCGATAATATGAAGCAAGATGAGCTGGAGAACCACTTCAAACATCAACACGATGATTCTGAAACCAAGCCATGTCAGCCTCCAAAGTGTTGTCTCTTCTCTCTGGTGCCATTGTGCGATTGTTTCATCCTGTCTTGTTCCCAAGCGAGTTCGAGTTCGAGTTCTTTTGCATAGAACGCAGGCTGAGGCTTGCGATTGGCTCCATACCAACCAACTAGCCGCCCACCTCATCTTCCTTCACACTTGGACTCCTGCGAATAGCAACTCGTCTACACCTTTGTCAACACTCAATGCGCTATGCCATGGTCTGGGCGCTTGCTGAACTCTGGAGCCTCTCGGATAATTGCTGACCTGGCGCGTCCCTCTCTGCTGGCATCCTCTCATCCAACCAACTTGATTCCAATGCCACGACTCCAAGCTTCATCTCGCCGCAAGGCCTCCTTTCCACCTGCCCTCTACCACTGGACAAGCGCCCACGAAGGAATGTGATTGAAGGGCTCTCTGCCACTCTCCACTGCTCCGCTGCAACCGGTAGGGAGATCAGCGAAAGCAAGAAGACGGAGGGAGAAAATGAGCTCGTGTTAGCGGGAACTGCGGTTCCCCCACAGCAGCCTGCCATGATCGAAAGCTTCGTTTCATGGCCTTCAAAGATCCCTCTTCCTCTAGCCAGCCATCTCGACCTCTCTTCTTCTCCAAGGAAGAGTGGTAGTTTGTCGGGCTGCAGCTGCAGCTTTGGAAGCATCACGCCTTCCTTGTTTTCGTCCTCTTTTGTGTCCTTGACCTTTGGTTCCTGGCCTCTATTCATCACTGATGCTGGCATCGTCGACATCCCCGTTAATGGTCAAGCCCTAATCGTGCAACGGCTGCTTGCAACACCGTGTGTTGAGACGTCGTCTCCATCTTCGCCAATATGAAGTCCAAGGTCGCGCCGGAGGACTCGCTGGAGCCAACATGCCATTTCGAGCTGTTCGATTGTTTCTTTGCGAGAAACAATGAGAAAGAGTTGGAGAAGCAGCCACTTCCCTCTGGTTTGTGGTTATCCCCCAGCACGAGCATCAGAGGGGTTTATTGACGTATCTATAGGCGTGGAGCGAGAAATGCGCATCATGTATCAACAACCTCACCTGGTTCCACCAATGAAGCTCACCTTGTTTGACGGACTGCCTCCAACGCCCACACCACCGCTGCCTTCACAGTTGTCGCAATGGGTTTCTCATGGCAAAGCATCTCTCCGATCGAGCCTGTCATTGCGAAGACAGGCTGCGAAACCTGTCATCTCTGGTCCTCAGCCACCACTACCTGTGGCACAGCAGCTCCCATTTCGCAGGGCGGCGCAGGAGTTTCGTCCACTGGAGCTCAGCATCTACATGCCTAACAATCGACTATCGGACCTTCCAGCTTTCGATAGGTTCAGTTTCACCGACGGTGGTGATATCAAGCTTCCTCCTCGGGCATTGGTGCGGACCAAATCAGAAGAGTTCCTCCCACATAAGGTCTCTTTACTACCTACCCCCGCGAAACCTGCCTCGATGATTGAACAACGCCGCATGTCCCATGTACGGCCCGATACCTCGTCGACTGTCATATCGATGTCGCGGCCCCCTTCGGAGTACGACGCTCTCCACTCTCACCCCGTTTCGTGGTCATCTTTCCCTGGCCTACCTCCACAGATCCACTTTCCTGGTGTTCGCTCCGAAGCATCCGTGGCCATCCTGACGCCGATGCAAGAGGAGTTTAGCCCTCCAGCGACCTCGGTCGCCATTGGTGATACTGTGCTCGACTTTCCCCGAGTCCTTGAAACCCCAGCCGTCCAAGATGACCGCATTCCCCCCGAAGCCCCTGCGCCTCCTCCGATTGTACCTTCAGCACCGGCCAGAAACTTCTCCAAACCAACCGATATGAACTCGCCTTCGGGTTACTTCCATCCCAACTATCAGACACAGAAACGTATCTCTCAGTGGCTGGCGCACCGCAGTCATTCTTCCTCAATCAGCACCACCAAATCATCTTCGACGTCGTCGTCGTTCGCGGAGCATCGCCGCAAGCGGACTCAATTCTATCAACTCTCTGCGCCAGCTGCAGCACCACCCAAACCATTGAGCCTGTGGCCACGCCAGCATCACAGGACAATGACTGAGTCCACTGTCGCCAGCACCATTGACACTGACATTCTTTCCTATGGTAACCAAAGTCAGACAGACGCAACGAGTGTCACTACCACGACCGCCGTGGAATGGCAAGGTCGAAGCGGCCCAGTAAGGAGTGTCTCCAAGGGAGGCGGGACATTAAGACCCATCGTCAGTGGTGTCCCCGATGTGCCGCCATGCTATGCCGAGCTCATCAAGGATGCCGACGAGATCATCATCAAAGAAATCGGTGGGCCTCTGCGCAGTCCAGGTGTGGGGGTTGCTTTCTGAGGTGGATGCGGTTGCCGCAGTTTTCCTTTGTTTGACTGCTTTCTTCCATGCGGAGACTATCTTTCACTTCTCCAGCACTCGCACTTCGATCGGCTCCGGCAAAGCCAAGTAGAGGGTACATTTTGATGCCAAAAGTTGGAGGATTCGTTCGTTTTTGGTCGGTGGCTCAGGCATTTGGACCTTCGAGACTCTCCTTGACTTATTTTGAGATACCCAGTCGGTTTGGTTCATTTTGACATTGGAGCGGGAATCTGGAAGAAAATAGACGCGGGGGTGAAAGGTCCGTCAACAAGGACGACCAGGATCCGAATCGCGACCACTACCTACTAATGACGCCTTCGTCAGTGGACGGAGGTACGCGAGGTGACCGGCTCTTGAAGAGCTGAGAAACTGACGGGGTGAGTGGTAGGTGTGAGATTGTATATACCTTTCTAGAACAAAAATCCTATACGATTAATTGGCATTTGCGGGGAAGAGTTGTATGCGATGTGATATCTCTGTTGGGATAAATACGTACATGTAAGGTCTTGTCTTGGATGGCTCTTCATGCCGACTGCGTCTGTCACAATTGATGTTGACAGGCCCTAGTAC
>WJFF01000157.1:2374-16681 GCA_011800825.1 Fonsecaea pugnacius | reverse complement strand
GCAGGGCGGGGGCTGGGATAGTGACAGCGATGGTGATGATCCTGGTTATGAGAGCAACGACAGCAGTAACAAGGACAGCGACAATGAGGGGAATGGCACCACCACCTCTAACGAGATGTCGTCAGAGGCTGGTCCTGTGACACCTTCCAACACCAACACCGCTTCGTCCGCCCCTAAGAACAGCGCAGATGAAGGTGAAGACGGTCATGAGGGCGATGAGGAGGGGCAGGAGCTGGGGCTGATGCCATACCCGGCTCCCGCATATCTTGTCGCTGCCTCTCGCCTTGAACAACCAACTCGTTCCTGGGCCTTGTGGGAGGAAGAGGCGTGTATCCGACACATGCTCGACATCAGCCGCGAGCGGCAACTCAAAGGGGAAGCACGATTCCGAGAGGCCTTGCAACGTATGCAACTCCAGGATGGTGTGACGAGAACCGGCCACAGCGCCGTTAAAAATTTCTGGAATCGCGTTGGCCGTGCTCGCTCCAGGTTTGACGAACGTAGAAATAAGTCAGCATCATTGGCGACTTCGAAGCAAGGCAAGAGATCCATTTCGAAGTCTTCTCCCTCGTTGTCACAACGCCGCAGGACCGCTCGAGCCTCTTCTTCCTACCAGAAACCCCGCAGCACCAGACGTCGACGCTCTCCGGAGTCCTGGACCGATGAAGACGAATCGGAGTACACCCTTGACAGCGATAACGAGGGACCAGTTCACTCAAGTACCCCTCGCAAACGAAAAGACCGAGACGACAGTGATGATGAGTGGATGCCAGATTCTGTGGTAGCCGGTGCTGTGACGGCGAGATAAGGCCAACACAGAGAGTTTGTGTTGGTTGAACAAAGGCTAGTTGGCACAGCATATCTGTTATTTCAACGACAAATGAATGGATGAGTATTAGAAGGCAGGATGTTGAGCGGCAAGAAAAGATATTGTGGGTTTCTGGGGTTAAATGAATGAACAGGCGCAAACAGTTACGTACAGCGCGTGCTTGGTGGGCGTCAGCTACAGTTGGCCCGGTTTGCATTGGAAAGCTCTGCAGGATCACTGAACAACGGAATGCTTTTGCTAACGAACATGCTTTGGTTATATGTACCTCGATCTAATGCAGGAACAGCGGCTTTCTTGTGCATACTCATCAGATGGGAGGTCGCTTAGGAAGGGTGGGTAACTCAGACGAAATTCAAGCGCTCCAGCGACACCCTTTTTTTGCGCCCTATACAGGCCGGTCTCCTTCCAGAGTGATTCTCAGCATCCTCCGTCGAAATCCATGATAGTCATTAATCGGATTATGCTGCGCACATCGATTGTCCCAAAAGGCTATGCTGCCCACTTGCCAGCGGAACCGGCATGTGAACTCCGGTTTGACCTGGTGTTGGAACAGGAACTGCAGGAGCGGCGCGGACTCGTCCTCTGTCCAGCCCTCAAAATGGGAGGTATGCGCGACGTTGACGTAGAGGGCCTTCCTGCCGGTTTCGGGATGTGTTCGGACGACGGGGTGAAGTGCTTCCAGCGAAGACGAGGCTGCTGCGTTTCCCGAGTCGCGGATGCGGTCTTCGCGGGTCTTGCTGGCGTCGGCTTTGGCTGAGGTACTCACGGCCTTCAAGGGGAGGAGCGTCTGCTTGAGTCCTTCGGAGAGAGACTCGTACGCTGCGTATTGATTCGCAAACAACGTGTCGCCACCGTACGGGGGGACTTCTTTGGCCATCAACACCGACCCCATTGGTGGATTTTCAAAGTAGGAGGTGTCGGAATGCCAGATTCCTCCGAAGTTGATGGTCTCGTGTTCTTGTTTGAGGACTTGGATGATTTCGGGGTAGCCGTCAATGCCGCGGACAAAGGGGTATTCGACGGGTTTGCCAAAGTGAGCCGTGAAATCCAGGTATGCTTTGGGTTCCAAGTTCTGGTTGCGAAAGAATATCACTTGATGTTGCAAAAGAGCCTCCCGGATCTCCTTGACAACACCTGGGTTCTCGGAGAGATTGGCGAGATCAACGTCGTGGATCTCGGCGCCTAGTGACCCGGCCACTCGCTGTATCGAGATATTTCTCTTGGTCGATGCATTCAGAGAAAGAGGAAGGACATTGCGTAGAGTAGGACGAGACGAGCGGACCAGCCGCAAAGTTGTGGCGGCATTCATAGTGCGAGACAATCAAAACATGCAAGCTGGGGAGATGATATCTTGATAAAGGTCAATTGTCCGAGTCTTACCTGAGGTGCGACCAGGAAGAATGCGATCCCTTCTCCGAAGAGCCTTGCACAAACTCACCTTGCCTGGATATATATAGTTATGCATCACCCGAGGTTCGCCATCATCCTTGCGCGTTGAGAGCGAGACACGGCGCTCGTGGAGAATATAGCGATCTGTCTGACGGAAATAAACACATTGGCAATGCGAGAACATGGTGTGTGTGAACCAAGAAACTGTGTGTCAGACTAAAATCATTTCCTCCTCTCAAATTGCCGGTCACCGGCTCCGGCGGCGGGGAGGGAAATGCGGAGAGGTACTAGTGAGGAGGCGTCCACTAAAGCAGCGTCATGTTCGTCCGAAATCGGGTGTAGACAAGAAATGATGTCGCTGCGACTTGAGCCTTGAAAGCTGGGCCTGGGCCTCGCGTTTTCCTACTATGTAATATCAACCACTTTCTCTCTCTCTCTCTGCGCCTGCCGTCATCTTCCTCTGACCTTGATCACATCTGTATTATATGACACTCATACCATTCATATTCCCGATACCGCCATTTACGTCATTTTCACAGTCACATCGGGTCTGATTTCACTACTTGCTCGGCTGGGAGCTTGTCCACAATACTCGGATGCAACAACCTCGCCTCGTCTCTCTAAAGAATGTTCGATCTCATTTGAGCCTTTCTTCCGACGTCAATCTCCCTATTTAGACAGACTCCTGTCTGGCTCTGACACTCCGAACCCCCCAGGAGGCCCTTCATCCGAGACATGGCTTTGGCTATACAACCAGCCATGGCCACGGCGGCGCAGGACGCCGATCTGATGGACATCGACATCGACATGGATATGGATGATCAAGGCCCACCTCTTGATGATGAGTTTCAGCTTGAAGTACGATGATTCGCATATCTCCCTCACCAAGCTGGAATGCATGTTCCCATACTTATCACCCATACAGGAAGGCGAAGAACCGTCGTTTGTCCCCTCTGGCGCCCCCGCTGCCACCGACTCCTCCAATATCATCCCGGCGATCTACACCGAAGACCCGGCCCTCGAACCGCAATGGAACAAGGTCCACATTCGCGGTGTCGACGAAATGCACACAAATGACATTCTTGCCTTTGTACATGACCACTTTAGTGAAGTCGGCGACAACGTACATGTCCAATGGATCGACGATACCTCTGCGAACATTTGCTTCAACGACAATGATACCGCAAAAAGAGCGCAGCTGGCATTCCTCGCGAACTCCGTCACGGTCGAAGAATTGACGAATAGCCCGTTCGAATTGCGCGCCACGAAACAATTAGCCAGCAGGCCGGGAAGTATGCTTGTGGTTCGCGTCGCTCAGCAAGGTGACAGGAAGAAGAAGGGTGCTAGAGATGCAAGCAGATACTACCTCATGCACCCGGATCAGGATCCTACGGAACGAATGCGGAAAGAGTTCGAGAACACTCGCGGAGACTACCGGCGCAGAAAGTTCGACGACCGCGAACTCCATAGGCGAAGGAGAGATAATGACCGCGCAAATGGTGATGATGCGGGAGGTTTCTCTGCTAGTATGTACGACGATGCACCTACGACAGACACAGAGATCAATAAAGCAAGAGGTCGAGATCTGTTTCCGCGCGCCACGAAAGCGAGACGACGGAGCGCTAGTCCAGGCACACGTCTGCGAGGCAGCGATGACATTGAACTCTCAGATTCGGATGACGATGGGCGGACTCGACGGAGAGGCTATCGTGATCGCGGTGACCGCGTGCGCTCTAACGCAGGAAAAGAGCTATTTGGGGCATCCACCTCGGACAACAAGACGGGCAGTGGTCTCCGATCCGATAGACTCGAACTCTTTCCCAACAAAACCTCGGATGCAGACACCTCAATGTCGACCGATCTAGCTCCAGCAGCACCTAGACCGACCATCGATGCCATACAAAATCGGGCCAATGCCGCCGCAGCGAAACGCCTGAAGGCCGATCTTCTGTCCGCCGCGCAAACTTCCCCTCGCTCAAATCACCGCAGGAGTCATGCCATGGATGCCAAAAATGAGGAGAATCTCGCCGAAAGATTTGCCAGGAAGAGTATCTCGATCGACAGCACCAAATCAATGAGGAATGGGGCTTCAAACGCAGGAGTCGAATTGTTCCCGTCGAGCGGTGGGAATGCTGGCGGCCTCTCCATCAAGGGATCATCCGAGGGCTCAGGTACTGGAGGCGGGTTCAGTATCAAAGGCTCAGGGGGGCTGAGTATCAAGGGTCGTGCTCTGGAAGTGAAGGAATTATTCCCCAACCAGTACAATCGGAGCAGTGGAAGGAACGAAGGCAAAGAACTCTTCGACGAACCGGTCAGGGAGAAGCGGGTGAGAAGGCGAGCGGGAGATTTGTTTGACTGAGCTTCGGCGACTGGGTTGCTTGGGTCCCATACCATCAACGTCGCAAGCATTCTATCTGAATACGAAGTCTCACGTAGGGGCGACGCAAGGCCCTGTGACCGCGTTCACGAACCGGAGTGATTGCGAAGTGCTGATATTTACCCCCATCATGAGTGGAAAGTGGCAGTCCTAATCGGATGGATCGATTATCGAGCAACAGACATGATATCTGGTTTCTCATCTGGGCATATCCATTTCAACATTCCTCGGCCCCCATGTATGAACCTTTTTATATTTTTCACGAAACTCACGACGAGACAAATACTTTGGGAGAGAGGTTAACATACCAACCACAAAAAAAAGTAGAATAGGACCGAAATAAAGGGACAATTTGCTCAGTTCTATGAAGTCCATTTTTTCATTTTTCTGGTCCACCTGTAAAGTCAAGTCCCTCCCATCCAGTACAGGATCATACATATACTCGTATACACGCCTATGTATTTTGTGGTCGCGTACATATGTATAAATTGAAGAAATGAAAGTCGACGTGGGGCTGATCTTGGATTGATTTCTCACGCCTATCAACAGGAATAGTTTACGAGGTACCAAAGGATGCTCTCGCTTCGACTCTTATTTGTACATCTTCTGTGTGCTCCGGGTATAAATATTCCAGCCCCTCCAACATCCCGGGCGTTCGGTGCGGGACGCCGCTTATAATAACACAGGGATTCCATAGTATGTCGCGATCACAGCCCACCCAGACAGGCCAACGCTCCCCTCAGCTCCTGAATTGCAGTTGGGACATCCTCAAAGTTCAACGCAGAAATCGCCCACCTGGCGTGCTTCTGCGCCTTCAAGATCGCCTCTTCATCGACCTCAACACTAACCGGTTGAGGCTGTGGAGGCGGGACTGCCGCTATTCGGGTAGGATGAATGGGCGATGGCGCTGCTATGGGACCTGGGGCTTGTTGTTGATAGGGGATAGGTGGTACAGGACCACGCGCTTGTCGTATTTGTGGAGGATTGATTGGAAGTTGAGGTGGTGGGACTTGTGGTTGGAAATTGGGAGGAATCTGGTGGGATGGATCGATTGGAGCCGGTTGAAGAGGAGTACCGTGGCGGTGAGGCGGAAGCGGAGGGGATTGGTGACGGACAGGTTGGTTAAGAGCGGCGCCGAGCTCGCTTCGTGCGGATGTAAGAGAGGGTTCAGACGGTGCTGGAGGAATATCGGTATTGACTTTTCCAAGTCCTGAAGGTGCGCTGGGCAGGTCTGGGGCACCTCCGCCTACCGTTGTCGGTGGTGACGGGAGGACTGGTTCTGCCGGAGCCGATGGTACCATAGGGAAGTAGTTTCCTCCTATTGAAGGCTTTCGCTCAGAAGGAGGCTCTAGCGGGGAAATATCCGCTGTGTCGGTCTGATTTGTGTAGAATGCAGCAGGATCTTGTTCTGGCAAAGGAGACACGTCGCTCCCCAACGGAGCAGAAGGTGCTCGCGAAGGATGCAGAGACTGGTCGATAGATGATTGGCGAGCAAGCTCGCTTTGTATTCGATCTGCCTCATCAGGAACGTCAGTAATCGACGGTTGCTTGGTGGCCGGAGGTGGCATTGATGTGTCTCGGGAGGGATGTAATGATTCATCGAGCAGCGACTTCTGCGCAAGGCTTCTCTGAATCTTGTCGGCCTCGTCGGGTATTTCAACAACAGAGGGCTGTCTTGGTCTGGTGCCTTCCCTACCTCCTTCTATCGCCTTTACTTCTGCGTCGTCCGGGTCCAGCGCAGGGGGAGCCTCCTCGCTCGGGGTTTGTGGTTTGGGGTTGGACAAATTTGGATCTTCTCCAGCTTTCAAAGCCTTCGCTATTCTCAAGGCATGATACTTTGCGAACTTGATTTTGGCGGCGATTTCGGGTTCCACAGGGCCCCAAATCTGAAGCAGATCGAGAAAGGTGGCCGCAGCTTGGAAGGTGTCTGCCGTCTGCCTCGAGGCCTTGTTTGCGCGCACCGCATTGTCTGCTCTTTCGAAAGTTTCTAGACCAAACTGTTCCACGTATGTTTTTCCCACAACGTCGTCGGTTACCGCCGGTTCTTGGACATGTTCAGCTTTGAACTGTGGCGCAGTATAAGCAAGGGTTCCCAATCAAGGCACCGCCAGACACGCACCTTTTCAAGCTTGTCCATCAATGTTGTAGTGTAGACCAAGCTCTCTTCGTCCGCATTGTGCAGGCCTTTGGACAAAATTTGGTTGACAATCCAGTATTCGCCTATCAACAGGTTAACCTTCGTTTGAGATCTGAAGGCTGAGCCGTACACCAGTATGCCATGATAGGCTTGGGCTTCTCGAGCTGCGCTGCGCGGTGGGCGAAGCGGGTAATGTCGGCTGTCTTCAGCGCAGCTGGCACTTGGGCGGCCATGGTGGGAGATTCGAGCTGTTTACTCTCAGACAAAATCGGCGATATAGAGGTTTATTTTTGTCCGAGGGTGGTGAGGGAAACTTTGAAAACGCGTATGACGTCTTTCTGAGGCTTGATATAGCTTGAGAAGTGAGTGGGTGGTAAAGGTGTTCCGGGCACCTAAAAAGCTGGAGCCTCCGTGCCTTTGGGAGCCCCTCAGTGGACTGCGGTGACTGTGTCCCTAGTAAGCGACCAGGTATGAAGTAAGCCACGCGCATTTCCCCGCACTCGAGCTCCGACAAGGCTCCGACTCTATGGAACGAGGCTGAGAAAGTCAGATTGCTTGATAGCAACCCCCCACTTCTAACTTAGCTCTCAATCAAAGATCATGAGTTTCGGAACTACCTCGTACGCCAGACAGTATAACATTGTCCTCCCAAAACCTTTATCCACTCCCCATCTCCGAGAGCTGGAGGATGAGACAGCAACAAAACTGCCCAGTGTCGTTTGCAGTGTTTGCAGCCGCCACCATTTCAAGCTAGTGGGTGCCTGGGCAACCAGCCCTTTTTGGGAGAGGGGAGAGGGTCACTTCCTCCGACCTCACTCTCATTAAGGACAGCGACCCTCTTTAAGAGACACCTGGTGGATGCTACCATCATCATGGTTAGGGAAAACCAACTTATGTCCAACTCTGAAAACAATGCCAGTTACTGTCGTCCCTGCGATCGGGTGTTCATTTCACTCGATGGAGGTCTGAATCACTGCCGCAATGCTGACGCCCACCGAGGAGAGTGGTGCGAGCGGTGCAGGTGGTTATTCGTCTCGCCTCTGGCGTGCCAGTATCATGTGGATAATTCCCATCGGCATAACGTCTGTGTACCTTGCGACCTGGACTTTGGTACCCCCACCTTACTCAGATCGCACGATGTCAAAGTCCACAACATGTGTGCGCCGTGCAACACGTATTTCCGCAGTCCGGCCCTTCTCAGCTCTCATGATGTTGTTGTCCACAACATGTGTGCGGAATGTGGAAAATACTTCAACAACCTCAATGATCTGACGCAGGTCTGTTTGTCCGAGATTCTTCGGCGTGTGCTGTCCTGGTTGAGAACGAGCTGACATGAGCCGCAAATTGAATAGCACAAGCGAAGTCATCTCCCTTTGGCGATCAAGTGCCTTGGTTGCGACCGCATGTTTTCGGAATTCGCTGCCATGATGATCCATCTGGAATCAGGTAACTGTGTGAGCGGCATTGATAGGGACGATGTCGACAGCTATATTTTCGACACTTACGTGAGATGCCGCGCGTATGTCAATCACTGGTACGACGACAAGAGATATCAATGTCCCGATTGTGCAACCGACTTCCGCTTCGCGAGTGCTCTGTGCCAGCACGTGGCGACCAACGCATGCAATCAGCAGCCTATGAGTACCTTCCACGACATTGAAAAGTGTATCAAGTTGCGGATCTAGAGATGGAGTTTGGCCCTTTGCGGTGCAAGAACTTTTGACCAGCTCATCGAATTTGTCTGCTGGAAATCTTAACTCACACCAACGCCGAAAAAGGGACCACGAGTCGACAAGCTAAGCTGTTCTGTAAATTAGGGAAAAGGCCCAAGGGGAAAAAGGCTTGTATTTGTCTCGAGACTGTATCAAACTGTGTGAGATGGGAGTTCATATGGGAGGTGAACTTGGAACACCAAATTTTGCGGCAACTTCTATGTCGCTGTTGGGACGTGCAGCGTTTTCGTTTTGCTGAGCGGGAGGTTTTGTGCGCTATGTAACAATCGACAAGGGCGCCTATGTGATAGCTCTCTGAGTGGTCACAGCGGATGTAATGGCTCTAGATACGTTAATCTCATAGAGCGAGGATGAACTATTTAGGAGACCAAAGTCCATTGAAACATGACTGGTTCTTGATTGACTCTGACAGGAGATAGCCAAGTGACTTCCTACACATCGACTTTAGAGAAACAGCTTTCCAACGTTTCTCTTTCCAAGTATCAGTTCCACGCCAGCAGATAGCATCGTTGCGACCCATTCACCCAGTTCTCTCTCACACTAGACCTCTCTGAATATCCTGCCGTACGTCTCGTCAAAACTGTCATCTTCACCCACGCAAATCTTGTATGAAGTCCTGGCGTACTCGATCGCTTGAACCTCGAGATCGGGAGCCACCAGGCTGTAAGCCCTGGCGAGAACCATCCAGCACTCGACAAGGTGATCCTGCATCAGGCCCCATTGCTTGACGACTAGAGGCGTGCCCAGGGTGCGCGGCAGTCTTCCTCCTTCTATCACATATCCAAGAGATTCCAGAGCGCTCAGTCCCGGTTCGACGGCTTTGACTGGTTGCCGAAGTGCAAGACACATCTTTGCGAGGGCCAGCTGGACGTCCCACACACTTAGCCGAGGCACTTCAGAAGCTGGTCGAGGATATGTAGCAACAAGTTCGGCGAGGAAGGTCTCAATCCGGGCTATATTCGCTTTTCTGTCAGATTTGAAGTGCTTCAGAGCGTCTGCCCTCAACTTCGTTCTTTTTGCCCAGACATTCTTCTTCGTGGCCTTTTCATCCTGGCACATAACGCAGTCGCACATGAAACCCCAATGTTGGAACTTTTTCCGTCGCTCGTCGTAGTCATTGACGCCAGGCAAGTGGTACCAGAATGTGATCTCTGTGTCAGCGGCAAGGTCTTGCGTTGCGCGCACCAGCATCATATCGCCAATAAAAGACCTCCTGGAATTACTGTAGCAGCAGTGGTTTATGTATGATGCCATAGCCCAGACCCCGCAAGAGTGGAATTGATCATCATCGACATGAGTCCTCTGTTCTTCCTTGCCCAGCAAAAGATGTAGATGGGTCTCGCGAGACGAGAGTGGACATCCGAAGCAGTTCAAGCTTATGATGCGCTCAACGAGGAATCTGGGATAGCAAGTCAGCACATGTGAGTCAGTAACAAAAGGATGATTCTCTCACGTATCAACCACCGGTGTGCCATCGACCTCAGCAATCTTGACAGGTTCATACGAGCCGTGATGAAGATTGGTGATGGTTGTCGCCGAGGACGGGTTCCGATACATCTTCTGAACGATCAATTGGATGAGTTCCGCCTGAGCCCCCATAGTTATGGAGTTAGTTTCTGCGTTGATCAAGATAGTCGAATTACCCCCCGCCGTTGCCTCCTGAGAGTCATCAAAGGCATACGCGAATGCTTTCTCACACAAAAGAAGCTCGCCAGCCTTGACTGCTCTTGTGGTAAAGAGACCGCGCCCCCGACCACTTGAAGTTCTGATGGCAACTGGACCTGAAAATGTAGCATGGTCCAGCTGCGGCGGTCGCAGTTTAGCGGCCTCCGTGTGCAAGTCCTTGAGGTTGTACTTTCCGCCTTCTTGCTCTGCAAGCCGTTGTATGGTTCGAGTGAGTTTTGTTTTGGCCGGTGCATTACCAGGATAGTTCACAAGGACAGTTTTGAGAACCTCACAACATTCTCGATATCTCTGGAGGTGGTACAATGCTAGTGCCTTACTGAACAGCGCTTTCTCGTTTGGCTTTTGAGGAGATGGATCATTCTCCAGATCGAAGAGAGCGGCTTCGAACTGCTTCGTCTTGAGGAATGCTAGAGCTCGATTGATCTTGATGGTGCGAGACTTGTCTTCTGTTGGAGAACAATCGAGGGCTTTCGTGTAGCTGCTGAAACGTTAACATAGTTCGAAGCATTTGGGAGGATCCGATGAAATTTCACCATTCAATAGCAGCTCTGTAGTTAGAACCTTTGTAGAAGGCGTTCCCCTTGATCTTCCAATCGTCGACCGAGGCGCCGCCCGCTATGATATCTTTTTGCCAACGATTTGGGAGTCTCTGATCGTATGCTGAGAGATATGTGACATCGGAGAGATGGTCAACGCGGAGCCCATACTCTCCATCGGACATTAGCTTGAAGTATGGTTCTCGCACAATCAGGATGGTTCCCTCTCCAACGATGTCCTCAATCTTGCTGTCATTATCTCCCTCTTGATAGTACAGCTGCAACGTAACCACATCCTGGCTTTCGTCTTCCACAATGGTCATAATCGCATTCAACTTGGCTGGCGGCGTAATTGACCTCAATAGAAGATAAGTGCCTCTGTGGTGTGTTTCCAGGAGAAGATCTTTGATCATCGTTTTCTTCAATTCGGCTAAGGCACTGGTGCAGGGAGGATAAGCTGGAGGGATGAATGACGATCGTAGGTTGAACCTGTCGTTGGAACCCGGTCCAGCCGTCCTCATCATGAGACTGAATCTGAACCTCATTGTGATTTCTTCCCTGGATCGTCTTTCTTGAGGGCGTTGTCCTTTACGAGATTGTGCCTCTTGGAGGCTCTGTTGCTGCCTACGTAGGAACTCGAAATACTGTGGAATATGTGAGACATCATGAGTGTTCATGATCGTCGACGAAGACTGGAGTCAGTCTTCTTTGGTCGACTTGGTTGCCTGTGTTCAAGTGAGGAGCAGCTGAATCTCAGTCAAAAGTGACTTCAAGTGACTTCAGCCAACCAGCACAAATGGAAGTGCATTTGGTGAGGTTACACAAGACAAGGCGCGTGGCTTTCACCTCTGCAACGCCAAGTACTCTGCATGGTCGATTCGTTCGTAGCAAACAATAGCAAACAATAGAGGCAGTCCGCATCTGGAAACATCAGGACTATGTTTGGGTCTTCTTGCCAAGTCACGTTCATGGGATTGACTGCTCAGTCAAAGGCGTCGTGCATAGTCCCAGCCTGCGCACCCAGTCGTCGACTTCCACCCCGCACAACGCCGCCTGCAGGGGGGAGGTTCTTGAGCTGATCCATCCTCGTGGGAGACACAAACGTGGAGGGCGAGTACAGCGAGACCTCTTTTAGCCAGCTATCATGTGCCAATCTGTGGCACTCTCTCCTGAAAAGCGAAGCGCGATCCATTGGACGTCAAAATATATCTTGACGCGATTTCCGAACTTTAGCCGCTTGATATGCATCGCGACATCAAAAGGAAATTTATCTCGACAAACAATTTGTTAACCACCCCGCGCTCACTACTCTGATCCCGCTCTTTGATCAATTGAGATTCCTCTCGTTCGAACATTACAAGATACCAGCTGAAGATTCATCCCATGTCTACAATCACGGATTCCCGAATCCGCGGGGATATCCTTCACCTCTTCCCATAACCCTGCGAACAAAGCATCATGTCCACTGCAGCTGGTTCCATCCGCGCAGCACCGACGTTCCTTGCTCGGTCTCTGATATTTACCCCTTCACACCTAAGTCACCGTGCGGGCAAATCCTCTCGCCACGATCCAGCCCTTGCTTACCGCGTCTTTCTAGACCTCCACCAAAATATCCGTCGAAGCCTAGATCCTTACAAGTTCAACGCCAGGAACCTGCACTCATCGCCGCGCCGTGCAGCCACTGTCCCCTCTACCTCCCCCAGCATGTCTAATTCCGCCATCCCGCATATTTCACTACACATCGCGGCGTCTTCGAGCGGGAAAGGTAGAAAATTCCGTCCAGAACTGAGCACATACGAGTACGTTCCGAGCGACGATGATGGGTTGGGTCTTCAACGTGGCTCCACGCTCGAGGAGAAGAGGATTCGACGGCCTGACAGCGGGCAAGATGCATACTTTGTTGCTCGCGTTGGGAAAGACCCCAAGACGACGGCATTCGCTATTGCGGACGGCGTCGGTGGCTGGTCTGAGCACGGAATTGACCCAGCTGACTTCTCCCATGGCTTGTGTAGCTACATGGCGGAGACCACTCTCTCTTGGTCATTAAATGAGCGGCTTGGTCCTAAACAACTTCTCGAAATAGGCTATGAGAAAACGATAAGAGACCCTACAATCCACGCTGGAGGGACAACCGCCTGTGTAGCGGTGACAGAAGGAGATGGGCGCATGCGAATCGCAAATCTGGGCGACTCAGGCTTTCTGCAATTGCGACTGGGAGCGGTGCAACATTATTCGAACCCACAGACTCATGCTTTCAATACTCCTTATCAGATGAGCCTCACTCCGCCCGACATTCTGGCCCAAGCGATGATCTTTGGGGGCCTCCCTCTGAATGACAAGCCGGAACGCGCAGACCTAGCGGACCATATGCTTCGACACGGTGACGTTCTTATGCTGGCGACAGACGGTGTATGGGACAATCTCAACACCCAAGATATATTGTCTATTGTGTCCTTACACATGCGCACAACTGGCGCCTGGCTAAGAACCAAGGACCAAGGGTATACGGTCTCGCCCGTCCTCTCTGAGCTGGTGGATCAGAGGCTCGGTCCGCACAAGCATAAGCTTCGAATTTCGGATACCGTTGACAGTTCCGTACAACAATTGCCTCTCGCGACCGGCACCTTGCAGAGCGTGCTGGCCGCGGCGATAGTCGGGGAGGCAAAGAACGCCAGCCTCAACGCGAAACGAGATGGCCCGTTTGCCAAGGAGATGCAGAAGCAGTTCCCTTACGACCCTTGGCATGGCGGTAAGGTGGACGACATCGCCGTCCTGGTCGTTGTGGCTGTGGACGAGAACAAGGTCAATGAGGACCCTCAGAGATTAAAGGCGAAGCTATAAAGAGTCCGAATTCCCCAGATGGCTTGTTTCCTGACAAGGTCGATCCTAAGCGACTCATCACCTTGTTCCACCTATTCTTCTTCTCCTTCTCCTTCGACTAGAGACATTCCAGCTTACCCGGCCACCTTGAGACTACCTCCACCGGCCCCCGTTTCCCATGATGGCCTGACATGACGATGAATCTATATCAACGACCAAGGCCTTTCCCACCGGCGATGAGACAACATTTTCAATATTATAATTTTTGCTCTCCTCTTTGGGGAGGGTTCAAAACTGTTTTCGCCCAGCAGCGCAGTTTATCTTATCCGGGCATAGCCTGTTATCACAGAGTGTTTGATTGAGAAGCGAGCACCATTCAGTCAGCATCTGATATGTTATGTACATTTTTGATCCTATTTTTAAAAAGATTAGAGATAGAAATAAATGATACCCACATATGTACATGTACATGTATGATATGGCATGTATGAGTTAATGGAAAGAATGGTTTGATTTTTCCACAAGTACTCGGCAAATAACAGTCAATTTTTCAATAGTATTCAAGATGGAGCTTTTGGGCGAGATTCAAAAAGCAGTTACAGATATCGAAAAACCAGCGCGGCGCGACACAAGTCAAGTTCACCAAGTGTCTGCTCTGCGCCCCTGCGTCCTTGTTCCAAGCGATGCTTGCTTCCACCGTAACCAATGCAGCAGCCCAGCTTCGCAATCGCCAATATGTAAGTAAAATATTCCTGTCACTCAGATCTCAATCTCAATCTCAATCCATAATGTGTACCGGT